>JH431878.1:213737-246530 GCA_000239455.1 Strigamia maritima | reverse complement strand
TTTTTATTTTTTTTTATTACCTGTTCAAGGAGAAGAGTTCTTTTTTTACGTCTTGCAAGTTCTAGAGCTGTTGCCGACCCTTCAATTCCTGCCCCGACTATTATATAATCATACGATTCTTCTTCCATGTCTGGTTTTGAGTTGTTGCTGGGCTGTGACAAGATCGTCATTGTGTTTTTCTAATCTCACTTATCAGTTAAAAGTGATTTTTTTTTTTTTTTTTTTAATGCAAATTAAAACGGAAACATAAAAAAAATGGACAGAATAAATAATTACAGTAATTTTTTTTTTTCTTCTTATTTGGACAAGATTTCGTCATTTCTTGATTTTATCTCGAGAGAATAAAAAATAATCTTTGATCAAATTACACTTGATGTTCTAGTAACAGGAAAATTACATGGCTCATACAATTTTCTCACTGTTTTGCTTCTTCTTTTTTTTTTTATTTTTGTATTTTGGTTTGTAATTTTGTTTGGGTTGGATGTGGTCCACTTTATGGAGGTTATGTGGGAATGTGGTAGAAGTTCCAGCCCCATCCGAAGACACTGAAGACTGGTTGTGATAGAGTGCTTTTTAGAGTAAGTAGGGTTGTAACTATTTTTAATTTTTATATTTTTATAATATTTCGGTTTCAGCTGCTTCACAGTTGTGATGCTTTCACTTTCCTCGAGTCTCGAGACTATACGTAAGTCGCTGATGATTCTAAATTACCAAAGTGTTACTCATTTCTGTAATTATGTCTAGACTGCAAATCTTTTCTGTGAGAAGAAGTTCCATAATCGTCCAGAATGATTGCTTGCAAACTACTGACCTGTATTCTCATGTTTTCTTGTGTTTTGTGTTTCGATCAAGAGCCGGGCAGTAAAAAGTAATATGTTTGTCTTTCTTTTGAAATGTCAAATTCGCAATTTTTTTTCTTTCTAGAAATTGGTGCGCTTATAAAGTGACACGAACACTCCCTTGTCAAGAAATAAATGGCACTGAAACGTATGTGCGAAAAGAATACAAAAGATGTTATCGTTGGGCTCACTCGGCTCCCTGCAACAATTCTTACAGGTTTAGTGTAATTTTGTTTTTACTTTTACTCGTAAACTCACACCACCGAACATGACCAGAGAAGGTCGATACGTTCGCCGAGTGGGAGTGAGTCAACATGGCCGTCATTAAAATACACTGATTTTGAGAAGGAAATGTGAATTCTAATGCGTTTTTTTTAATTATTATTTTAGAGTGCTGAAAAGACCGAAATATGTGACTGTTTTACGCTCAATCGTTGAAACAATTCAAAAATGCTGTCCAGGATTTTTTGGAGTAAATTGTGAATTAGGTATAGTAAATTTGCAAGGTATCGTATTTCTTCGAATAGAAGCCGAGGGCGGCCTGAAATCAAGAGCGGTTACTTTTCGAAGAAATACGGTATGGCGGAAACGTTTCACTACGTTATAATACTATCTCGCTCGTGTTTAGAATGCCATAATTGTACCACGACCGAATCATTAGACGGTCGTCTGGAGTTGGTAGAAGCGAGACTTTCGAAGTTATCTAGTGTTCCGAGCAAAGAACGGAAAAACTTTGATAACTGTCGATGTCCACCAGGTCCGCCCGGACCACCGGGTGAAAGTGGTCCCAAAGGTGCTACCGGATTGCCCGGTCTTTCACATGATAAGATCGGTGGTCTACCCGGAGTACCCGGACTCCCAGGATTGGTTGGATTACAAGGTACTGTTTTGTTCATAATATTAAAAGTAAAAAATTTAAAAAATTAACCTCTCAATTCAAGGTGCACCGGGGAAAGACGGAATACCCGGTTTAGCCGGCCCACCGGGACACAGGGGACAACCCGGAAGACCCGGGTACCCGGGAGATCCGGGATTAGCGGGTTTACAAGGTCCACCGGGCATCCCGGGACTACCCGGCAAACCTGGGCTCACTTTCCGCCCCGAAATTGAAGGCAGTAAGTTTCGAAAATCGAAATAGAAATTATCGAATAACCGATTTGCTAAATTTGCTAAATTTTAGATGTTCCCGGTGTAAAGAACGAAGCGAATAAAGTAATCAATCGATATAAACATTATCAACTCTGTAATCGAAACTGATAAATGTAAAAAAAAAATATTATCCATAGGAAATTAAAGAAGATATTCGTCAAATTCGAGACGAATTGGAAACTTTAGAAGCCCGCGTAAGGATTTTAGAGGAATTGTTGCCGAAAATCATGGGTAAGAAAGATAAAAATTGAATTTAGAATATTTGGTTAACGTAAAATTATTTACGTAGCCGAGTTATTCGAAAGGGCACCGGCAATCAGAGCGTCGGAATTGAGTTCTTATCACACCGCTTGGTTCCCAGATATTTCCATGCTTAATGGAAATCCCCAACATCCACTCCCCAATTCCATCCTCAAAGGAACTCACGCTTCAACCTCGACTCGCACTTATAAAAATGACGAGTCAAAATTAAAGAATAGACTTTAATCGTTTTAATAGCTTTTTCTACTTTTTTTTTATATAGAAATTAAATAAAACAGATTGAAATCAATTATTTTATTCGTTTTCACCATTACGATAAAAATACACGCAGTTTAAATACGTAAGTAAAATTATACATCCGCACAAGACTAAAGTTGATAGTTTTATGTACATTGATCTTATTACAGAAAATAATTAATAATAATTATGAAATAATAGAAAATTTCAAAAAAAGAAAAAGAAAAAAAAATTGTAATAGGATTTTTCATGCTAACTGCAATCAAAAATAACAGATCATTCTTGTCGAGCCGTGCAGAAACGAAAGAAAAAGAAAGAATAGATAGAGAGAACTTGACGACGAATTCTTTTTCAGTGTTGATTTTCTAAGGGACCCTTAGGCCCACGTTGGAATGCTGCAAGCCGAGACCAGCATGATCTGGGCTGTGCTTTTGCTGAAAAGTACCAATTGTAACGCAACAACAAAAAGGAAAAAATAAAAAAAAATCTTATAAAAATTATAAACAAAAAAAAAAAAATACTAAAAATATCTTAACATAAGATTAAAGGAAATCAAAGCAACTAAAGGCGTAGATGAAGCATAATAAATAAATAAATAAATAATAAAAGGTTGGGAATGACGGGAGTTAAAAATAATAATAGTAATAACAAAATTAATGTGACTAAACAATAGATAAATGGGTTATAAAGATTGGGGGGAAAAATGCAATAGAAATTGTTATAAAACAAAATGTCTCGGCCATTTATAATTAGTAAATAGTTTAGTATGCTTCTTCTAAAATTCAATATACTGTATACGAAACGATAATCTGGTAATAATTTTTATAAATTCAATTTGGGGAGCAAAGGTCCCTCGTGCTGTACCTTTTTCTTTTTCTTTTCTTTCTTCTTTTTCTTGCGTTCTTTATCATCGTCGTGCCGCTTTTGTTTTTTATGTTTCTTTTCATGCGTTTCCTGAGAGTTCTCTGTAAAAATCCAATAAAAATAAAATTAATATTATTTTTTAAATTTTTTTTTTTTTTTTTTTTTTTTTTTTTTTTATATATAAAGTAAATTACCTCCAGGAGGCTCGTGTGATGGCGTGTCTCCAGGTTTTAATTTATGCTTTTTATGTTTGTGTTTCTTTTTCTGTGGAATTTGATTCATGATGCGATAATGTTCAGGTAACTATAAAAAAAAATAAAAAAAATATAATATTTTGTTTCGAAAAAATAAATAATAAATCTTACAGGTCCAGTATGTAAACGAAATCCGAGCAATTGCGAACCACTCAATGGGATCAATTCCTTGCCTCCAATGGGTGGTTTTTCAATCAGAGATCGCAACGAGCTGTAAATAATGCCATGATTAGAAATGGTTAACAACAAAGCTGCTCAAGTCCATTATCACCTGTTGTCTTGATGTCCTGGCATGTCAATCATTCCTGGCAAATTTGGTAAAAATGCACTCAGTTGATCTTTGACTTTTTTCCCCGTGAATTTGTTGTACGAATGTTCGAGACCATAGTAATTCATAAGATTCGTTGCACCGGTTAGTTCACTTTGCGCTGGAATTGATAGGCAATTTAGATCGGAACTGTCAATAGGTTCAATATCTACTTACTTGGCGGCTCTTTCATCAAATAAAACGGCCCGCTGTGGACGATAGCGGGGTTTTTACCCAACGAGATGGTCGTCTTTAGTGTTCCTGTCGAGTCCTGCCGTGGAACTACCGGTGAACGAGCCCCGCGCGGGCTTGATTTTGGAGAATACTGTTCAGATCTACGTAGTGTTTCAGCCATATTCCTCCATTTTACTTGGTGGTCACGTACACCGAACACAACCAATCACGGGGCAGCTATCGTAAATCATGCATATGATGATCCCGCTTACTCGGAATGTTTTTTATTACATCATCTATTATCGGGAAATGCAATAACATGGGAAAACAAAAAATTAAGTACTTTTTTTTTATATTTTTTTTCTTCAGTAGTTTAGTTATTAGTTATTAGTTACTATTTCCCTTCCCTCACTAGGTGGTGTCACTTACTAAAAAAATTGCAGCCGGTCGAGCGGTCGAGATAAAAAATTCCGGGGAAATCAAATTGGAGTTGGACCAAAAATGATGACAATAACGATTGATAATAATGAAGATGTCATCATGGACATCGACGAAATTGACTCAATCGACAACACAGAGTCAGCTATCGTCAAACGATTGAAGTATATCAGATTACAACGCTCGAACTTTGTTTTGGATCAACCATTTTAAGTTTTGGTCAAATTAAAATTTCTAGGCCTTTTAATTTTTTTCCAGTTTATCCAATTTCGGTTTGAAATCGTTAGGAGATGAAGTACATCAATACCTGCCGTTTTTAGAAGAACTCGATGCCTCCAACAACGAGCTAGAAAATGTAAACGTGTGTTCCAACTTACTGACTAAACTCGATTGCAGGAACAATAAATTAAGCGAAGTGAATTTTGTACAACATTTACCCAATTTAGAAGAATTGCACATATCTGGAAATTCACTTTGTGTAAGAAATGTTAAAATTGAATTTTTTTGCACTTTATAAACTGATTGAATGTCTTTATTAGCTCGCAGATTATTACATCGCTGCCACATTGTGTCCCAACTTGAAGATTATTGATGGTAAAGCCGTCCAGTTTAATATACGCGACATCAATAAGGAATACAATCGTCGATTGTGGCCACAAATTCTTAATTTATGGAAAACAAAATTTGATAAACACTTTAAAACGAAACTTAAAGACGAGAAATCAAATGAATTGATTCAACGATTTATAAAACAAATTAAATCTAAGAAATTGAATACACAAAACGGCTTTGAGAAATTTACGCATTTTAAAGTGAGATTTTTCTATTTTTTTTTTTCCACTTTAAAACGCAAATTTTTAATAAGAAAATATGTTTACAGGTTAACGAACTCGTCGATAATTTAATAACTGAACGGAAATCAGAAATTCTTCTATGTCCTCCCGCTAAAACCTACGATAAAACTACAAGCGCCAAACAGAATACAGAATTAACAGAAATAGTGATGTCGCCAGCAACGACCCGATCTAAGAGTGCGAAATATAAAATAAAATAAAATTTATTAAATGAAATTAATAATATGAGTTTTGTTGCAGGCAAGTTACGATGTTCAGTTGGATCTAATCAGCACGACAGACTGTTCCACAATGAAGGTCTGTACATGCCCAAAGTCCGGAGTTTAAAAGGAAGACATAAAATCGCAAAAGAGACCGTTTCCGTTACACCGGAACGGAAACTCAAACACACGCGCAAAGTAGTCGAAGTTTGGCCTAATTCAGCGTGTCGCAGAAGGATCGAAGAAGTCGAAACGAATTTGCCGCCGAGTACCATCGTGCACACGTCCGAAGTGAAATTCGCAAAAGTGAGTGGTAAAAATGCGCCGAAAATCTCCGCTTCCAAAGCAAAAAAATTGAAGATTGTCGACGACGATTCCGCATCGAGCCAGTATAACGACGACGTTTCGAGTGCGCATCTGAGCGAGAAGGAATATTCAGAATCGGATATTTCTTTAACGACCGCGACGGAACGAGCTCTTAACTTCATCGAATCCAACAATCAATGCGCGAGAAGCAAGCCTATGGCGCTTCAAGGCCCATCGACGTTACAAACCACATCGACGTCGCATCGGAGCCGGCCGAGTCGGGCTTGCGCACAAAAATACCAATTGATGAGAAGAGACGACGATCTCGACAGTCGGAAATCGCGGATTCCCGCTCCCATTACTCGCTCGTCCACTCGATCGAGGACGAGGACGTCGCTACGTACAAATCCCACGAGTAAAATCAGATTACGGAGCTCTCCTTTACTGCTTCCCGCGAATAAAAACAAGGAATGTGCCGTTAGTAAAAAAGAAAGTAAGATCGACAGATCTGATAAAGCGTCGCAGAGGACGACGCAGCGGCCGATTCGGTCTTCTAGGACTTTGAGAAATGAAATAGCCATTTATAACGACATAGAAAATTGGTGCGAAGACATCAACGAGCATTTCCTACCCGATTCGGAGCCGCTGGTTCTGCCGACCAGGCAGAAAAAGGTCGAACCTCGTTTAATTCCGAAAAATACCAGAACAATTTTGTCCGGGCTAGATTCGCACGGGCATGCACGTTCGTTGCGATCGACCGTCAAGTCGAGCCACACGCGAATAATCACCAAAACGATTCCGGTTTCGTCGAAATCGAGTTTGGAAAAACCGAAGAAATCGAGCGTTATTAGTCCGAAAAAATCGAAACGATTTCGGAAAAAACTCGCGCCACTCATCGTATCCGGAGACGAGGAATCGCTCGATTTGGATCCGGCCGTCAATCCGTCCGCATTAAAATTGAAATATATCGAAGGATCCGACACCGACTCGTCCGAAAACTTGAAGCAGCAAAATTCGTCCAACAATTCGTGGAAAAAAGGGCTTTCGGATTCGGACTACTCGTTCAGCGAAGACTTCGCGTCTGAAACGGACGAAGAAATGGAGTCGCTTTCGAAACATTTGGTTGCTCCGCCGCCCACTCGGTGGAGCAAAAGACTCGAATCGAAGGATAAGGATTCGTTTTCTACGCAGAGATCTTCGCGTCGCAACAATTCCAAGACATCGATAAAATCGGATGATATTGTGCAAAATCACAGACGGGATCTCGAGCCCAGAGAATTACGCTCTATGGGGCGCTCGTTAATGCATAATTCGTCTCGTATCAATCTTCCCGTTATTGATTTCGACGATCCGGACTTTTGCGTGAGAAATAAATCGAAAATGAAGTCGAATGGTACTCTCCAGATTGGGGACACACCAGCTCGCAGAAGGGAAGGGCTTATAACTCCGAAGAAATACGAGAGCAGCGAAACGCCTCGCACTAAACTTGCGGATAAGAAATCGAGGTTGTCCATTGATGAAAGGACGTACTCTGTTACGGTAATTTTAGTTTGCGAGCGGTAATTGCTGAGCGAGCGAAGCTTTAATACGCCCGTCGCATATCCCTGCTCCAAAGACCCCCCCCTTCCCGATTTTATTATTGGCGTTTTTAGAGTCGGTTGTTGCCCACGATTTCGCCAAAGGAAAACCACGTTTAATCTTGGGTTTATCCCTGACAGTAAGAAATTTTAATTGTCAAAATTAAATTAATTAAAAATTATTAAAATTATTAAAATATAAATATTTTGGACTGTTTAAAATGAGGCGCCCATCAAAGCAAACACTAGCAAGGGTTGTATGCAGCAAGCTCGCTCAGCTAACTACAAGGGACAGGGGTCGGCTTGTATTACTAGTTTTTATAATAAATTAATTTTTTTTTGTTTTTTGCAGAGTTTTATGGAAAAGGATTGGAATCCTTTGCATTTTCTCAAGTGTCATTCCGGAGATTCCAATAATCACAGTATAGATGATGACAAGACTCAAGTGTGGCATTGTGCATTCGAACCTGACAGTTATGGTATAATTAATAAGTAAAATGTTTAAAAATAGCATTTTTGATCGAATTAAGGCCATTTTTGATGTAAATTAAGCTCATATTTTTGATCTGATTAAGGCCATTTTTGTCGTTTTGTCGGTTTTAAAAGCTTGAAGACGCATTTAGGCTTTAAAATGTTCTATTTGTGATTAAGATATAAGTAATTACGCTGCTTTAACCTCTTGTTTTTAATTCCAGATAACCGTTCACATATGGTCGCTACTTGCGGAGGTCAGACTGTTTGCTTGATCGATTGTGAAAGTGGTCGAATTGTGAATCGATACAGGCACGCGAGGTCATCCGAGGTAATTAATCGAGAAATTTAACTCGTAATTATTTTGTCTAATTACACGTTTGATTTTAATAGGAATTTTTCACTCTTGCTTGGACAACTTTGAAATTAGACAGAGGAAAAGATAAAAATGCCAACATCTTAGCTGTTGGAGGTATTTTAACCATTCTAATCGTTATTCGATATAATTTTATTAATATTTTTCTTTTAATTATTATTCAGGTAAACGAGGTATGATTCTTTTATTACAACCCAACCAATTAGTGTGTTACGCGGAACTCAGCGGTCACAAAGATATGATCAGCGGTCTCAATTTTCACGGAGAAGTACCTTACATTTTATGCAGTAACTGGAACTATTGTTTCCCTTTTCCCACGCGGTATATTAATAGTTCGGTTCCAGGTGGCAGCACTGACGGAACGATTATCGTGTGGGACATTGGCATTCCGAAAGGCAATAACTACGAGACCGAATGGAGGCATATTCATATTATCAAAGTGCAATACGATGTGTTGAATGTTCTTTTTGTACCTCAAGTCGATTTTCTTTTGGCTGGAACAGAGAATTCTTGTTGGGGTTGGGGTTTTGATGCGCGACGATCCACAGTAATGACCAAGTACGAGCTATATTGAAATTTTGTCACAATTTATAAAAAAATTAAATTTTTGTTTTCTTGTTTTTCTAGAATGCCTAGTGTAGAGTTTGTTCATCCAACAAAAGTTAGTGGTACAGTTCAAATGGAAAGTGTGGTTGATGCAATAGTCTTGGTGTCTAAAAACGTCGTCGGTACAGTATATTTATTTTTTTCTTTAATAAATGAGATTAGTTAGTTAATTTTTTTTTTCTTTTTTTAAATAGCGTCTAAATGCGCTGGTTATAAGTGCATTTATCTATGGGACATCGGTGCTACTATTTTATCAACTATCAAGAAATTAACTAGAGGTGTAAGATTAAACATACAAGTTTTAGCAATTTTACAATGGAGCGATAATGACAATTTTTATTTAAATATGGGATGCAGTAGAGGTACGTTTAGTTGCTCGTCTTAAAAAGTCTTTTTTCTACTTTTCTCATAGTAAAAAGTCAATTTTAGACCCAGGTCCCGTATATTTGCAATTAATTGCAATTAATAATTGCAAAAATATTACTTATTTTTACAGAGAGTAAAATATTGGCTTGTGGCGACGCGTCAGGAAAACTTTGGATATATCAGTTGCAAGAATTATTAACGAACAAGCGAGAAAACCCGAAAAATCAACAAGTGGTTTCGCCGGTTATACTCATTGACTGGCCGGAGTGTCGACTTAAAAGCAGTAGTAAAGGTCCCGATAGGGAAGTAAATTTGAATAACGTAAGTGTTTAATAGCGATTTAATTTCGTAACAATTATACAAGAACTTTTTTCGTTTCTAGGTGGTTATAAACAGCGTAAGTGTAAGTTCGGATGCTTGTTTTATCACAGCCGTTACAGATAAAAATATTGTTTGTATATGGAATTAAAAAAAAAAACTGTAAGTTAATAATTTTTATTTTTAAAATTTTTTATTATAATATTGTTTCTTTATTAGTCATACTATTATTTCACTTGTTCTCATTTTGAAAAAATAAAGCTCAATATTCTTCATGTATCAGTTGTTCGACATCTATCGGAGTAGTAGATTCGAAACAACTCGCTTCGAATTGCGCGAGTTGATTCATGTGCTGCAACTGCGGTTTTATACTCGTTCGGCACTGCTTCACAGCTTTAAACGCAGTCTGAAATTATAATCTTTTTTAAATAATGTTAGTTATTTATTTTTTGGGGGTTTTTCATTTTCACGTTGCCTCTAATCGAAGATTTTCCTTCGATATTAGATAGGCCATAATGATGACTGGTGGAATTGAATTTCCAGATTGAGAATACACCAATACGGCTTGATTATAAACAGCATTCGATTCTATATTCATATATTGAGTGTTTTTTTTAAAATAATATTTTACTCTTGATTTTTCATTAATTTACCAATAAAATCGCACGCTGTCACGAAATAAGGCGTCAATGGTTCATTTGCAGACTTGTTCACGGGGATATCGAATTTAAAAGGATAATTATCTGGAAAACTGTAAACATTAAGGATGTATTACCTCATTCTAATTTTAATTTTTTAAGTTTTTTTTTTTTTTTTTTACTATGTCATCGACACTACATCGCAATTCACGTGCGCTTTAATCTTCAACTCCTTGTGCACGAACGGCGCTTGAGCGTGGTGTAATCGGCCCAAGTATAGTTTGCCCGGAATAATTTCATTCGGATATGTAGGATACTCGTCTAATTCCTAAATCGTTAGTTACACTTTTCAATGTAAATTTAACAAATTTCCATATTTTTACTTTCGGCGTGTAAAGTATTTGGATCGTATTATAATCGGGGTAAAATTTGCAGAAATCAGCGTAACCGCCTGGAAATGTATAATTTTCATTATTATTTTCATTATTATTTGTATTATTATATTTGTATTATTTTCATTAAACATTTTTTTAACCGTTCAATATCTTTACTGGATGTCTACTTCCGGTGTTGTATAATAATAGGGCACACTGGAAGGCTTTACCTTTTAAAATTTAATCAATTTATTATTTATTTTCATGTGAAATTATCAAATTTCTGACTCGTAGAATCTGCAGCGAGTGAATAGGTATCGTAGACTACTAAATTTTGCTTGCATTCCAAATCCCATCCGTAGAGTGGTTGGAATTCACCATCGATCTATAAAAAAAAAAAAATTTTAATTTTATTTTGTTTTTCCCATTTTTTAATTCAATTTACACGTTCAATATGTCTCGCTGTGACAATGTGACCTTCATTGAATTCCTCGGCAGAGCGCGTATCTAAATGCAAGTAATTGAATTTAAATTTTAAATTAGAAATTATTTTTTAAACTATTTACCTAAAATAAGTAAAAAATTTGGATCACTTAATTTGGGATAATTTTGCAGTGTTTCTTGATTGAGTAAATTGAAGAGCTGATTTGCAGAGATTTTTACAATATTTCTAGCTATATTTGCCTGAAACATGAAATAAAATAAATTAAGTTTAGTGCAAAAACTTGTAAGTTTAATGGGAGATATACATATGTTCTGTTTTCATTCAGTTTGGATAAAGCTCGTCTTTGGTAAGTCAAATAATTCGTTTTTAATGCATGATCGGAAATGGCAGCGCTCAGCTCTAATGATGACTGCTGTGTGGGGAAAACTGAGGAAGTAGTGGAATAATTGGAAGTGTCCACACTAAATGTAGAAATTCTTGAAATAGTGCTCATTACGCGTTTTAATCGTTTTTCAGCGTGACTCATATTGAATATTTTGAATTTTTCGAGCAGACGATACTGATGTTATGACACGAGCGCATGCGTGTTAACTCGTTTCCCAGCTGGCAACATGTCGAAATATTGCAGTACGTCATTTTACCGCTAGGTACGAGTATTGTACATCTCTATCTCTTTTCCACAATATAAAATTTTTATTTCATAAGATTTCACATCAACAACATAAACAATTCCATACTTTGCTCAAAGTATGTTCAAAGTAAAAAGGCTCAAATAGGTTCCGTTATGTTACGTGGTTCGCCTTTTCGCCGCTAGTGTTCCTACCGTCTTTGTAATATTAATCTTGCGGTGTTTCCCTTCGTCTCGTTATCTAGGTTTCAAGCAATTATAAATTTACCCGGTTCAAAATGGTTTCACGAATTATTCGGCCTCAATCTTTGGGCGCAACTGGAAATGCAATCCGTCAATTTTCTACTAGCAATAAGGTAAATAAGTGAAGTATGATTTCGGCCTTAAACGCTCCGTATGACCTTGGCGAAATAAGCCTATTTCGATGACCCTATGATGAATTGATAAGTTATTTTTAGCGATTCATTTTGATTTGATTAAAATCAGAAAACGAACTTTACTACCGAATAGAAAAAAGGAATAGAAAAAAGCTAATTTTTTTTATTTTTTTTTATTATTATTATTTGTTATTTCTAGAATCACACCAAAGTGGCCGTTATGGGAGCTGCAGGAGGAATCGGTCAGCCTTTATCCCTCTTGTTAAAAACGTCGCCTCTGATTAAGGAATTATTTCTTTACGATATTGTCCATACTCTGGGAGTTGCCGCTGACCTCAGTCACATAGAAACTGCGTGTAAAGTCAAAGGTTTTGTTGGACCCGATCAGCTCAAAAGTAAAAAAAAAAAGTTAAAGAAATAAATAAAAATTGATAAATTTACGTTAATAATTGTTTTAAAGGATTCGTTAAGAGGCTGCGATGTGGTAGTTATACCGGCTGGAGTGCCTCGCAAACCAGGAATGACTCGACAGGATCTTTTCAATACTAACGCGACAATTGTCAGAGATTTAGCCGAAGCTTGTGTACAAGTTTGTCCGAAAACGATGCTGTGCATTATCTCAAATCCAGTAAGCGATAAAAATTGGAAATTTAACCTTTCTAATAGTTTATTCACATTTTATTGTGTGTATTTAGGTCAATTCGACAGTCCCCATCGCAGCGGAGGTGTTTAAAAAAGGGAATTGCTTCGACCCGAAGAGATTATTCGGTGTGAGCACTTTAGACGTTGTGCGAGCAAACACTTTTATTGCCGAGCTCAAGGTAAATATCAACTTAAAGGTGGTGTTATACTGTTATATAATAATAAAAAAAATTTTGTTTTTATTTTAGGGTTTAGATCCAACTACGGTGAATGTCCCGGTGATTGGCGGTCATTCTGGAGTTACTATTATCCCGTTAACTTCTCAAACTACACCGGCTGTCAATTTCCCCGAGGATCAACTTAAAGCTTTGACTTTGCGGATACAAGAAGCTGGAACTGAAGTTGTCAAAGCGAAAGCTGGATCGGTAAGATCTCGTTTAATCGAATAAAATAAAGATAAAAATATAATTCTAATGATTTCAGGGTTCCGCGACATTGTCGATGGCGTTTGCTGGAGCCAGATTTGTTATTTCGGTACGTTTACAATTGGTAAATGTGATTTTTTTCATAACAATTAATTATTTTTAATAGTTATTGAAAGCTATTACTGGCCAAGAGGGAGTCATCGAATGTGCGTATGTCAAGTCTGATGTGACTGAAGCCACATATTTTGCCAATCCGATTCTTTTGGGCGTAAGTTTGTGTTTTTGTCGATGTATTTGACAAATTTTAAATTTTTGTTTAATTAAATTTACAGAGAAACGGTCTTGAAAAGAATTTGGGTATTGGTAAACTGTCTCCATTTGAGACTGATTTACTCAAGAAAGCTCTTCCCGAATTGAAAGAGAACATTAAAGCTGGGGAAGTTTTTATGGGAAAGAAGTAAAAGTAATATTTAGTTGGAAAAAGTAAACCGCCAAAGACCGACAAATACAATAATAATTTTTATGATGAATAATATTACAAGAAAAGCGTAAATTATTTGGATTTTAAAAAGTGTTGATTTTACATTGTCATTCAAATCATAGAAAATTGTCCGATGTACATACAAAACAAAATGAAGAACTGTAGTTTGTCAAATTTAAAATATTAAATTATAAATCATATTTCTGAGTCTTTCATTCGAAATATTGACAGTTGACACTGGCGCCGCCATTATAGCGGTCTAGTCACATGATTGAAATCAACCAATCAAAGAGCAGGATTTCCGTCCATTTTTAAAAAATGGCTAGAGACTACAAGACGAGTGAGTCAGCATATTTATAGCGCAAAACTAACCAAAATCCAACATATTCAACGGGTAAAAACTACATAAAATATGAAGAAATCAACGCGCAAACAATCGTCAATGAAATCCGATCGTGACAAGGTAAAACCATCGAAAAAAATCGAATTAATTTCCCTTATGTAGCTCAATCCAATGTATTTTCGTAGGATCTGCCGCCAGGCCCAGTAGACATCAGCGACGATGAATTAGTTTCCATTTCGGTTCGAGATTTAAATCGCCAATTGAAGATGCGTGGCCTCTCGCGGGACGATATCATCCGCATGAAGCAACGCAGACGCACCCTGAAAAATCGCGGATACGCAGCCAGCTGTCGTACCAAGAGAATCGAACAGAAAGACGAATTGGAAACCGTACGAATCGATATGGAAGACGATATTGACAAGATGAAGCTGGCCAACGACAAACTGCAAGAAGAGATAGATGCGTTGCATTGCAAGTACGAAGCTTTGAAACGATTTGCCGAACAGAGAAACATTCCACTGCCAATGGCCACATAAATTCATCGCACGAACAAAACATTTCGTCTCATTATTACATAGTATTTTTATTTCTACGATATTTTTTTTTTTCAATATATAAGTCTGTTTATTAAAATATAATCGTGCTAGTGTTCGAATTTTAGAATATTTTGCCACACAAACGAGATTTCTCTTTCCGGTCGTGTTCTTTTTCTAGTGTTTTCAGTTGCTCGAGTTCTTTGTTGACGGCTGCTGTCAGCGATGGATCCAATTCGAATATCTTTTCGAAGTCGTATCGAGCTTCGGTCGGGTTCCACGCACCCACGTGAGCTTTAGCTCTTCGGAACAACGCTTTCACGTTATCTATTAAATAGAAATTTGATATTTTATCACTTAAATTAACGAAATTAATGCAATTAATTAATTAAAATGTCACTTTCGTCTTTTTCTAATACGGTAGTCGTGTGTTCTATCACGGAATAGTATTCGTTCTGCAGTAATTGGCATTGTGAATAATTTAAAAGTAAAGGAATTTTCATTTTGTCAAGCTCGTTCCATTCTTCATCTCCCGGTTTCTCTCTATTTTCAAAAGTAAATTAGTATAATTAATGTTGTTAATTAGTGTTGTACTTTAAAACAAGTTGCTCCAGTCGACCCAATGCTTCCGAATATTTTTTCGCCGCTGCTTCGTACTGTTGTTGTCGGTATAAACGATTTCCTTCTTCTCTTAACTGAGGTACAGATATCAGTTTATCTTTATCGTTCATAATCCACGACTCCTGCGTGTATTCACCGGGAAGTTCTGCTTTCAGGAGCTCTGTAATGACGAGAAATCATCAATCGATGCACAGATTCGCTCGTGGGACTCGTACCTATCGTAAAAGTAAGTGGTTCGGGTTTATTCATCAGAGAATCGATAGATGAAGAGTTGTTTTCGTTCTGAAATGCCATCATGCCGCCGCAGCAATGTGATGTGGGTTGTGGAGTATCTTTTTGATTTCCCAACGCTTTGCGAATGACGTTTGAAACCCATGGGTATGTTGCAACCAACTGTCGGTGGAGAGAAGAAAATATTTGTCAATAATTGTGGAAAAATGTAAAATGCGAAGCGAATAAATTAATTTTTAGTTGCAATCACAACTTCAACTCTTACTCACTGACTTTGCTACAGAAAACCGAGCAACTTCCCCGATTCTCATTGTTTTTACACACTGTTCCCAAGCTTCCATTTTAAATTTTTTGCCGATAAAGATCTCCATCGGTTTTCCCAGTTGGCGACTGTCATCCAAAATGGTTTCGGCTTCATCTTGTTTTTGCGTGCGAAAATGAAATGTCACCTGAAACGAAGTTGTCGTCATTTAAATTCGAGGGTTTAAAGGATTTAGTCGAATTACTTTGGTGTTTTCTGCAAAATCGGGTAAATCTCCGTTTCCAGCATGAATTATTGTTTTCGTAATTAATCGTTTACTATCAACATAAAATGCCATGATCGTAAACTCGATTTCAACTTCCGGTTCAACGAGCAGACGACGAAATAAATAGTCCAATTTTAAAATTATTTTTTATATTTTTTAAAATTAAAAATAAATTCAAAACTTGGTGTTTTATTTACAAATTAAATTAATTATTTAATTTTTAAAAAAATTATACAGTTCGATGAATGCCTCATAGGTGTCAATACTGACGAAGCAATATTTGTTTCCGGTTCCTTGAGATTTTGCGTTTTATCAGGATATTTAAAACATTCTCTTTTGTATGATTAAATCGCGGGTGGATTTGTTCAAAAATTGTATTTGATGAGCGATTTTGACCACACAAGTGGCGAGCGAAGCGTTTTAAGCCACATTTGTCTCGTAATCTTAGAAACGTGCGGTCTAAGTGATTTATTCAATTGGGAAACTCCTGACGGATCTGATGAATTCCATTTAAAAATTTTGCAAACATTACTCATTGTCCTGTGTTTTAATATTTGTTTCGCTTGTATCGCGTGGAAAGTATACGGACCGAGAATAGTAGATCGATTTATGAAACCTAGTGAGTAATTAACACGTACAATTTGAAAAAATTTGAAAAAAAAAAAAATAATGAAAATTATTTAATTTCAGTGCCAAGTACTCTTCTCGAAGACCTGAAACAAGGAGTTAAAGAATTAAAACTACCCCAAGAACATTCACCTCGAATTTAAACGACGAAATGGCCGCTATACGAAATTTTTTTGAGAAACGGAAATTGCAGGCGAAATTTAAACTTGCCGGACAAGGTAAAAAACTTGGAAATACGTCCGAAAGTACGAGTCAACCTCGTCAAACTTCGCATCAACGTGCAGGAAGTTCTAAACCCACGAAAATGACCGATGAAGCCAAGCGTGCGGGTGCGGCTGCTTTGGCGCGGTTCGACCAGCACCAATCAAGTATCCCAACCATGGCCAACAGATCGCAGACTGTAATTAGAAACGAAGCGATGAAAGAATTAGCTTTGGAGAAATCTTCGGGTGTTGCGAGACCGGGTGGTGTTAAAGTGGTAGTTTTTATTTGCAAAAAACGAAATGAATTTTGATTAATTTTAATTTTGATTGTGAATTTACAGTCCGCTCAAGACAGCGCTCCTGTTTTAGCCTTAAATGGAGTTTACTTCAAGTGTCCTGTCGCGACGACGGATGTTTTACCCGAAGCTGAAATTCGGGAGAAAATTAGAGTTTTTTTATTCGAGCAATTAAACGATGATAAAGAAGTTACGCCGTGTTATATGATTCACACGCTGAATAAACGAGATAAAGTATGGTAATTTTAATAAAATTTATGAGTATTGTTGTTAATTTTTATTTTTTTTTTAAATTTTAGATTGATGTGTGTGTTAAAACACTCGAAAAATACTTGGAAAATATTCTCGAGAAACCAGATGAAGAAAAATTTCAAAAAATTCGGATAAATAATCGCGCTTTTCAGGAGAAAGTTGCGGGTCTTTTGGGAGTGAAAGAATTTTTATTAGCGTCTGGGTTTGAACTGACGCAAATTCCGCCCAGTGAAGATTCGCCTCCTGAAGACTATTACGTTTTTAATATTTCGAGACTGAGCGACGCGCGCCGTTTGTTGGATATTCTTCTGGCGACGGAGCCCATTGTTCCCGAACTTGACCGTGATATTAAAGTTTATGCACCGTCAGAAAATTCGATTACCAGTATATCGCTCTCACCCGATTTTTATAACATCACTGCTGATGAAGTAAAACATGAACAAAAACTCAAGTAAAGTATTTCAGAAGGAAAAAAATTATATTTTTGAATTTTTAATTAATTTTTTTTTCATAGGTCCGAAGATACGGAAAGAAATTTAATGTTACGCACAAAAGCGATGCGCGAACGAGACGAAATTCGCGAATTACGACGTTATAAATACACGTTAATAAGAATACGGTTTCCCGATGGAGTAATTTTACAAGTAAATTGTTTAAGGGAATTAGATTAATCGTTATTTTAATTTTTTACGTATTATTTTTCTAAAGGGAACGTTTTCCGTCCACGACAAACTGGAATCAGTTCAGAATTTTGTGCTCTCCAGTTTAGTAAACGATTGGCAGCCATTTAATTTGACCACATCGACCGGTCAAAAATTAACGGAGTCTCAAAAATCCCTGTTAGAATTACATTTAGTTCCTGCGGTTATCATTCATTTCGCTTGGGATCCTGAAGTCGCTTTGGACTTGAGGCGCGAAACCGGCGTCGAGTCCAACACGTTTTTAAACGATGAGATGTTGCAGTTGTTGGAAGAATTGAAAGTAACGACGAGTTAAGTCTTTTATCATTTTGGGTCAACTTTAATCGTAAGAATTTACATATTTTTTTAATTTTATTTATTTAAGAATTGCACAAAAATTAGGTTAAACGATTTAAATAAACAAGTAAAAAGTTATATTACTACATCGATGGTATATATTTGTATATTGGAAACCTATTCAACTAGGCACTTATTTTGGCGTATTACCCGTTTGTAATTTCTGTTCCCGGGCGTGAAAATAAAGAAAATATAGAAAATTATTGAACTTGTACAAAAAAAAAAAAAAAAAAAAAATACATCAAAATAATAAAAAAAATTAATATAACACTTCGTTATCGGCGCGCCACTTAGAATAAATATAATTTTAACTGACATTTGATAACCTATTTATTGTTTCAACGGAGTATCTCACATTCACACGCTTGAAAAAGTACATACAGGAAGTTGGTTTTCCTTTATGGATTTCCCCTTATTAATCATCATAACTTATACTATAATTCGCACCATTCGAGCCCATGGGATTGACAAGTTATGGCTGCTGAAACAAAAGAAGGAGATGTTGCTCAAACGTTAGAAGAAAAATCAAAACCAAATGACTACCGGCTTACGCTGCCATTTGCTTTTCAACCGGTGCCCTTGACAGCTCTAACCGATGAAATGAGATCAATTCTGTCAGAAGCTCTCAATAAACCAACGGTTACAGTTTCGTCTCAGAATTTTATGCGGTAATTATACATTTTTTTATTCGAATAATGTAATAAATATTTATTTTGCTTACAGGAATTTCAACGGTTTGGCAGAACTGATTGGTTTTCAGTACTCGGAAATTAAAAAAGCATCGAATTCCGAAGACCCGACGGATTATTTATTGACGGAATGGACGAAACAGAGTGGAAGTTCAATTGGAAAGCTTCTCGAACTCCTGAACAAAATTGAAAGATATGATATTTTAGATGATTTAAAACCCCTTCTTACAAGTAATAAATTCGCTAATAATAAAAAACCGAACTGACAATTTGAATTTTTTGATAGAAAACAGCTCGATTGCATTTTTGCCAACAATTTCTTCGATGGAAATTGAAACTGATGAAACATTAGAAGCGAGAAACCGCGCACGAAGTTTTGGTTTGAATTATGAAACACGAGCGGATTGGGGCGCGATGTGTTCTCGCCTAAAATCCCCGCTAGCAGTGAGTCCGGTCAAGATAGTATTTATTCACAATACCGTCTGGTACAATCCGGATCCGATTGAAGGACTAAAAATTTTGCAAGCGCGCAAAATGATACATTACGGTTAAAAAAATTATGGTAATCGAAATAGTTGATTTTTTTTAAAAGTATTTTATTTACGTTAGGTCATAACGACGTGCCGTACAACTTTTTTGTATGCGAAGATGGACGTGTGTTTGAAGGGCGAGGTTGGGATCAGGGAGGTTCGCACACGCTTCGATACAATTATGTTTCACTCAGTATTGCAATGTTCGGTAATTATGACGAACACGAAGTCACGGAAGCGATGATGGATGCAACGCGGACTTTAATTGAATACGGTGTTGAAATCGTAAATGATTTACATATTTTATTTTATTATTCACGGTTAAAAGGATTTTTATTTATAGGGAAAGATTGATCCAAATTACGGCGTTTATGCGCATTGTGACGCATCTGTGACGTCGAGTCCCGGCAAATATACGTTGGAAGCCCTGAAAAAGTTTCCCAGATATCACGCTTTGGGTGATCTACCGGCAAGTCAAACTTTATTGCGCTCGAACTAATCCTTAATTAACTCATCCGTTTTGTGCGAATTAACATTAGTCGATTGGTTTTGTAAAATCGGACCTTTTGGACCGAATGTTATCATCAGTTTTGGATGTTCTTGTAGTAATAAGTCCAACGTGTCGTGCAACTCTGGTGACAAAATTAGGGACTGAAAATGTGAAATTAACTCGAGATTCTACAAAATAATGTCGAAACACTTATTTTCTTACGTTACAATCCAGTAATTTCAATTGAGTAACTTGATTCTGAGTAAGTGCTTCAAGAATCAACTGTAATCCTTCTGTTCCCATTGGATTTTTACCAATCTAGAGTAGCAAAAGTAATACAAATCATTTTTCCAAGTCCCGATCAATATTTAATAGTACTTACTTTAAAAATACTTAATTGTGTATTTTGACTTAATCCGAGCGCTAAAGGTTTGGCAGCTTTATTCGGAATTCTATTACTCCTATTAAAAAAATTATTCGTGTATGTAATGGGTCGGATAAGCTTTTTTTTATTCCAAAATTACGTTAAATCGAGATATTGGAGCGTGGAATTAACGGCCAAAGTTTCTCCGAGTGGTGTACCACATTCAATAGCTAATCCATTATGAGCCAAGTGTAATCGGACTAAATTCTTATTCACTTGCAGCGATGTTAATAATCGATCTGCGCCTCTTCCACGAACACAATTCCAAGCCAAATTTAATTCTGTCAACGATGTGTTGTTTTTTAATCCCATTCCGAACGCAATTCCAGATTTCATGCCTAAATAATTATTTTCTAAATCCAGATATTGTAAAGACGACTGTTTTTGCAGCGCTTTTCCTATGGCAACTCCCACAGTATCATCGAGTTGGTTATCTAGTAATAAAATAACAAAAATTTAACTAACTCACGAATCACGATTAAATCATTTAATCCTTACTAGATAAAATAAGTGTTTGCAGCCATTGATTTTCAGCAAAACCTTGCGCTATAACCAACCCACCTCTTCTTTGAAGCGAATTATTTGATAAATTCAAATATGTTATGCATTTATTGGAGGCGACGAGATTTTTAAGACAGTCGGCTCCATCGGGACCAATGAAATTTCCTCCTAAATCCACAGATCTGAATCTTTGACTGCCCTGAAAAATTCGATTATTTTAATGAATTATTAAATAATTCGTTTTCGCACATTAATCGCCCGTAATAACGCTTCGACTCCATTTTTTCCTAATCCTCGTTGATGTAGGCACAAGGTTCTAAATTGAAAACAACTTAAAGCTCTGGATGCAGGAACTGTTTGTAGTTCTTTGCAAGCTTTTAAATAAGCGATGCGCAAAGCTGTAACTTCCGCTTCTTCCGGTCCTTTTTAAAGAATGTATTATTTTTAATATATTTTAACTCGTTACGATTTTTTTACTGAATAAGTGAGCATTCGGATCGGGTTTTTCATCTCCCAAAGCATTGAATTCTTCTTCGGTTAAAGCGAATTCCAATAAATCTGACCTCGCTCGATGTCCACTCTCCTCCATGTTGTTTATACTCGTTGCTAAGTGACACGGATCAATACACGGTTTTTCTGAGTGTTTTATCAAATTCATTTTTGTACACGGATAACTACAACATTTTTTTTCAAATATCGAAATAATAAAAAGTAGAATTGAACTGCACAATTATTTTTGCTGGGCTTTATTCTGTTCATCCTGTTTTTTAGCTTCCAATTTTGCTCTCTTCTTGGCCCCCATCATCAGGCGTTCTCGTTCTTGAGGCGACATGTTGGGAAGGATTTTAGTCACGACTCCAGTTCCCACTGTCGTCGACCCGGAGCGAAGAGTAAACCGTTGTCCCTGCTCCATAAACATGGTCTTGATGAGTTTCAGCATAAATCTATCGATAAAATGAACATTTAACATCGAATTTTCAAAGGTAAACGATTAAACGAATTTTAATTACAGACCTAGAATCTTCGCCAGGCATCACCATGTCTTTGTCGACGATTAAAACCGACGCACTGACATCCCACGTCTTGGAGAACATCATGAGCGCGTGGTTGGTGGTAAAAGGTTTCCCATTTCCACCTTCATCTTTGGTCAAAACGTAAACTTGAACTTCCACCTGATCATGCGCATCGATCGATCCGGGTTTGCAAACAGCCATTCCTCGTCGTAGTTCGTCTCTCTTTATTCCTCGAATCAGCGCTCCCATTTGATCACCGGCTTGACCTTCCTCCAGGGTCTTGTGGAACATTTCGATGCCTAAATTCAAACATTTCGCTTTAATATCTAGTCTAATAAGTCTAATTTTATTATTTACCGGTTATGGTGCTCTTAAATTTTTTACTGTATCCAATTAATTCGCATTCCATTCCTTTCTTAATAACTCCTCTGTCCAGTCTTCCAGTTACCACAGTGCCACGACCAGGAATCGAATAGACGCTGTCTATGGGCAGTAAATATGGTTTGTCCAAAGCTCGCACCGGATCGGGGATGTAAGAATCGACGGCTTCCATTAATTTCATAATCGAGTCTCTACCGATTTCCGGCTTTGTTCCCTAGTTATTTTAAAATAAAAAAATAAAAAATTAGAAAAATCATTTATTCAATTAAACGATTCTAAAACTTTTACTTCTAGCGCGCACAATGCCGATCCAGACACGAAAGGTATTTTATCACCTTCCATTCCCATCGAATTCATTAATTCTCTCAACTCTATTTCGGCCAACTCCACCATTTCCTGGTCCGCGGCGTCCACTTTATTGATATAAACGACTATGTTGCTGATTCCAATCTAAAAAATTGAAATTATATCGGACAATTTGTAATTTGTGATCTAATACTTGTTTGGCTAAAATTAAATGCTCTCTGGTTTGCGGCATCGTGCCATCAGTCGCCGCCACCACTAAAATCGCGCCATCCATCTGTGTCGTACCCGTAATCATATTCTGAAACGAGACGAGACGAGACGAGAACGGTTAAAATTCTCTACTAAATTTTAAATGTTTAAAATACTTTGATGTAATCGGCGTGGCCCGGGCAATCAGTATGTCCGTAATGACGTTTATCCGTTGCGTATTCAACGTGGGCAATATTAATAGTAATACCACGTTTCTTTTCTTCCGGCGCATTGTCGATATCCTCATACTTTTTCTCCAAAGCTAATTTCTTTTCAGCCAATACTTAAATAAGAAATTTACAAAATTAATAAAAAATTAATTTATATCTATTGTTTCGAGTGCCTTTTGTGATTGCAGCAGTGAGAGTGGTCTTTCCGTGATCGACATGTCCAATAGTTCCGACATTGCAGTGAGGTTTTTCTCTCGAAAACACCTTTTTCCCTCCAGGAGGTGTTGGAGGGGTGGCTAAGCATCTCGAGGATGTGGAAAATAAACGGCATACAGTTAGCTGATGCAATAAAAACAAAACAATAAATGTCAAAAAAACATTGTTCGAGATATCGTATCATATATTTACTCTTCGTAATGCATCTTCGCTATTAAGTGCAAGCAAGGATTTTTTCAAAGCTGGAAAAAAAAGTTCTTTTTAATATAAATTGTTTAACAAAAGCATATAAATCTGAATTACCAATGCTCGAATTGCTAGTAACGAGTCTAAAGATCATCATGATGCCTTTCCTCTTCTATGTGAGATTTGATGTGTGACTACACGGTGGCGCCACTCGTCATCATAAAAATTAATTCCTAGTGGCAAAATATATAAACATTTATTCTAAAAAAAGCGCTCCCATTAGAGACATCTTTGCTTACAGTCCGGGTTCAGGAGATTGAGTGCCTGCAACGTCAACGCTAATCAAGTGCCTTTTAATGATTGACAGTAAGTGAATCATGGCCCGAAATCGGTGTATATTATTTACTGGACTCTTCCTATATTATTTGAATTGTTTATGTACGACGATCATCGCTGAAAGCATCAACTCAACTTTACTCACGAAATCAAAATACTACAACCACGAAGAACTGACAGAACTTTTAAAAAACTTCGAGAAAGATTTTCCCAACTTAGCGCATGTGTACAGCATAGGACGGAGTGTGGAATCTCGAGACATCTGGGTACTTCGCATCAGCACTGATGGACAAAACGATAAGAAAATAGGAAAACCGAGCGTGAAATACGTCGCCAACATCCACGGAAACGAACCAGTTGGAAAGCAACTCCTCATTTACTTCGCCCATTATCTATTAACTAATTACGGCCTCGATCGAAGGATAACTCGACTAATCAACTCGACAGAAATTCATTTATTGCCATCGATCAATCCCGATGGATTCGAAATATCGAAAGAAGGCGATTGCGAGGGTCTCGTCGGAAGAGAAAACGCGAATAAAAAGGATTTAAATCGCGATTTTCCGGATCAATTCAAGCAACAGGATTACGAGATGATCACGAAGGACAGGCAACCCGAGACGTTGGCTTTGATGACTTGGATAATGAATAATTCGTTCGTTTTGTCGGCCTCTTTCCACGGCGGGTCTTTAGTAGCTAGTTATCCGTATGACGATTCGTCTCAACATTTGACTGACCATGTTGACAATTTGTCGCCCGACGACGCGTTTTTTAAACATTTAGCTAAGATTTATTCGAATAATCATAAAACTATGCATTTAGGTAATCGGTGCGAGTTGGAGAATTTTACTGGTGGTATCACAAATGGAGCTTCGTGGTATGACGTTTCGGGTAAATTGATTTCCTGTTTGTTGAATGCTTTGAAATCAGATAAAAATATGATTTTTATTATTATTTTTTTCTTTTATTTCTTTTGTAGGTGGAATGCAGGATTTCAATTATATATTTTCCAATTGTTTCGAAATTACGTTGGAAGTTTCGTGTTGCAAATATCCAATGGCGAAGCTTCTTGGAAGTATGTGGAATGATAATAAGGAAGCGATGATGGCTTACATGGAGCAGGTGATTTAATCGATTAATTTTCTAGATTGTGATTAAAAATTTGTATTTATTTTTATTTAGGTGAATTCGGGTATTAAGGGTTTGATTTTGGACGAAGGCGGAGATGCGATTCCGCTCGCGGTTGTTTTTGTTGAAGGGATAAATTATAATGTCACAACGTCGAGTCGTGGCGAATATTGGCGTTTGTTGGTACCTGGTTTTTATAATGTACACGTTTATGCCGATGAGTAAGTGTTAGAAAATGATAATATTTGATTAATTTGATTAATTCTCGTGTTTTCAGTTATGTAACAGCTGTCAAGGATAATGTTGAAGTGAAAAATGACAGCGTAACGGAATTAACGTTCCGTTTGAATAGGGCAGCAGAAACTTTAGTAAATTCTCCACAAAATATTACTACGATTGGTAATTTTTTTATTATTTCTATTTATAATGTTTTTTTATTGATTTATATTTATATATATTTAGCTGTAAATAGTTCGGATAGTCTTCCAGATTTTTTAACTAAGCCCAACTACAGTATTCTTCACACGGCAGAGTTAGAAAAATTCTTGCAAACATATTCGAATCGATACCCAAACATTACGAGGCTGTATTCGATCGGCAAATCTGTCCGAGGACGTGATTTGTGGGTGTTAGAAATCACAGATAATCCAGGAATTCACGAGCCGGGTGAAATTTGAATCGATTGACGTCAAATTTCTAGTTTTCTTACTTTTAAAATTTTTTTCCCAGGCGAGCCGGAATTTAAATATGTTGGTAATATGCACGGAAATGAAGTCGTTGGTCGAAAAGTACTAGTTCTTTTGATTCAACTGTTGTGCGAGGGCTATGGGCGTTCGTCTAAAATAACCGAATTAATCGACACAACGAGAATTCACATTTTGCCTTCAATGAATCCCGATGGCTTCGAAATGGCGCAACAAGGTTGAAACGAATTAAAATTTTGTAAATTTCAATTTCTAAATAAATATTACAAATTAAATTTTTAGGAGATAGAGCTGGCCTCACTGGTCGTCCTAATGCGCACATGATTGATTTAAACCGCAATTTTCCGGATCAATACGTTAAAACTCCCGATAACGACATCCAAGAGCCGGAAACGACGGCAGTTATGACGTGGATCAAAACTTTCCCATTCGTTTTGTCGGCCAATTTGCACGGCGGTTCTTTAGTCGCTAATTTTCCATACGATAATAATCCTCAATTTAAAGACGGCAAATACTCTCCGGCTCCGGATGAAAAAATATTTATTCAACTAGCTAAAACCTACTCCTACGTACGAATTTCCTTCATTTTTTATTAGAAAAAAATATTTTTATATATATTTTTTTAAATGTTTTAGGCGCACAAAACCATGTGGAAAGGCCATCCGTGTCCTACGATTAATGACGACGCATTTAAAGATGGAATTACCAACGGAGCGATGTGGTACAATGTACCGGGTAAAAAATAAAAAAATAAGTTGAATCTTTCTAAAACCAAAAAATAAAAAATAAAATAATTTTAGGCGGTATGCAAGATTGGAATTATTTAAATTCGAATTGCTTCGAATTAACGATGGAGTTGGGTTGTTATAAATATCCAGCAAACAAAGATTTTCCTTCTTACTGGGAGGATAATAAGAATGCCCTAATTGCGTACATGGAACAGGTGTGTATACTTGAATTTGACTACACCTACAATTTCAATAAATGTATTTGTACTCGACAGGTGCACTTCGGTCTTAATGGTTTTATTTACAATTCGCGTGGTGAGTCAATCGCTGACGCAACCGTCTCAGTTTCTGGAATTAACCACAATGTGGTTAGCAGTCTCGACGGTGATTATTGGCGTTTATTGGCACCTGGCAATTATGTCGTTACTGTGTCGAAGGACGGGTAAGAAATTGAGACTAACAAGTAAGCCAAGTTTGAGGTGACCTTGAAATTATTGTTTGCTCGTTCTTTTAGGTATTCGCGAGTAAATAGGTCGGTGATAATTCCTGAAATTGGTGCGATTACGTTGAACTTTACTCTGCCCGATGATGAAATTTATCAATGGTCCAAAAAGGAGGACTACGGAATTGAAGAGAATTTGATGAAGGAATATTTGATGAATGATGAGCTCATCAAAGTGTTTCGAGATATTGAAATTAAACATCCGGAAATTGCGAGAATTGAGGATTATCACACACCTGTGCTGGCACTGACTAAAGACGTAATAAAATTCTATTTTTTATTGGCCGCGATTGAACTAATTTTAATTTTAATGTTTACATCAGATTGGCGGGCCTTTGGAAGACCGTCTTCACGTTGCGATCGTTGGAGGTGCCGTTAGAGAGCAATCCGCCGTTGGGCGGGAATTACTCGTTCGTTTGGCTAGACACATTGTCACAGGTTTTTTATTATATAAATTAATGATATTGCTGTTCTATATACTGTATTTATTTCAGGTTATGCTAATCGGGACCCGCTAATGCTACAACTACTCGAAACCGTAGCTTTATACATTGTTCCAGACATCGAGTTTTCGAAATTTAACATTTCATCGATCGCCCAGTGCAACTTTAAAAGTCGAGAAGCGGAAACGGAAGCCAAACTCGGACATTTTAGTGAAACACCTGTATAATTAAGCAAAACCTTTTACATTTCCGAATAATTTTTAATAAATATCTTTTCTAGACCGACAATCCCGACATCGAAGCGGTCAAATCTCTGTTTCTCAAGCACCGCTTTCACGTGGCCTTAAGTATCGAAGCGGGAGGAGTGTTTGTCCGTTATCCTCCGGACAATGGTTCGACCACGAGCGAAGACGAAACGAGTTTGAAATATTTAGCTAATTTATACGCCTTCAATCACGTCGCGATGAAGGAGAAGAAATCTGTTTGTCAACTTAATTCGCCCATCTTTTCCGCAACTGGTACCGCCGCTAGGTATAACAGTACTCGCACGTTGCAACAGTATGCCTACACTCAGTTCGGCACCCTCATGGTCAGTAAACATGTGAAAATTTAATTTTTTAAATAAAAGTTTACTCATTTTGTTTTCAGATTACGGCACACGTTGCGTGTTGTAACTTTCCCGCAGCCAGGGAATTGGTGACATTATGGAGGCACAATTTCCCATCACTTTTGGCCTTTTTGGATACTCTTCAGCAAGGTATTCGAGGTCGAGTGACCGATATTACTCAAAAACCACTCGCAGCAGCTAAACTCAGACTGAGTGATCATAGTAATGAAGTTAATGTCACGCCGAATCAAGCTTGGTTTCATATTCCTTTGCCCGCTGGAGAATATCATCTAAATGGTCTGTGAACAAACATTAAAGTCGTTTAACTGATTTTTATTTTAATTTCGAACTTTTCTTACAGCGAATCTTAACGGTTACGAAGAGAAACATTGGCCGGTGATCGTAAATACGGGTCACATGACGGAAATGAACTTCGTTTTAGACGCGGTGGACGAATCTCCTCTCGTTTATCACAATTATTTGACTACGACTGAATTTTTACGCAACGTTTCGTCGAAATACCCCAAC
The DNA here is from genome assembly GCA_000239455.1 of Strigamia maritima. NCBI lineage: Eukaryota > Metazoa > Arthropoda > Chilopoda > Geophilomorpha > Linotaeniidae > Strigamia > Strigamia maritima. The sequence goes on along the minus strand of JH431878.1, from coordinate 218,122 downwards.
ATTGCTAAATTATACAGGTATTCAATTCATTTTTACGCGAGTCGAGTTGTTTACGGCGACTTACAAGTTAATGTTGTACATTCCTGGTTTTAGTATTGGAAAAAGTGTTGAACAAAGGGATATTTGGGTTCTCCAGTTGGGAAGGACCGACGAACACGATCCGACTATTCCAAACATGAATTTAGTCGCCAATTTGCACGGGAATGAATTAATAGGACGCGAATTATTAATACAATTGGTGCATTATTTGGTCACGCACTTTAACGTGGATGACACCGTCACGGCGGTAGGATTAATTAAAAACATGTCTCATATTTAATTATTACGTAACTCAAACTTTATTTCTAGTTGTTGAATGTGACTCGAATTCACGTAGCTGTCAGTTTGAATCCCGACGGCGCGGTTAAAGCGGAAGGGTCTTGCGAGGAAGGACGAACTAATACGAATAATGTTGATTTAGATAACAATTTCTCACTTAATCCATCGTCAAACGCTACAATCGACAACATTCAACCCGAAACGAAAGCGATCACGACATGGCTAAAATCAACCCCTTTCGTATTTTCCGTCGCCTTGCATTCCGGCCATCTCGTAGCGACTTATCCGTACTCCGTCGCTCCCACTTCGGCAGCCAACATGGCGCAGTTCAATACGCCGGACGAAGAACTTTTTAAGTATCTCGCTAAATATTACGCTAAGGAACATCCGAGAATGCATTTGGGGACCACGAAATGCTCCACTCGGAGTAAGTCATCAATCAATCGATACTTTTGTTATTTGAACGAATTTTTTTTAACATTTTCTTGTTTCCCAACAGAATCGTTCGAAGGTGGAATCGTGGTTGCGGGTGAATGGAAGGGACACAGCGGCAGTATGATGGTGACCAATACTCGATAGTTTCGGCTGAAATCGGTTTTTAATTTAAATTATTTTATTTATTTTAGGATTACAATTACATCGTTGCGGGGTCGAACGAGATCGGGGTGTACGTCGACTGCGACAATTGTCCGCCCACGAATGAATTGAGGACAGTTTGGAACGATCATAAACCGGCACTGTTGGCCATGTTGCGACAAGTTCATCAAGGAATCAAGGGACGTGTCAATACTGTATACGGCAACGCTATTGCCGATGCGAAAATCAGCGTCACGGGAATTAATTACACCGTACCAACACATTCGTCGGGAGAATACTGGAGGATGCTCGTACCGGGCAAATACACGGTTGTCGTTTCAGCGCCGGGATATTTTGATAATGTTAAGGTAACGATATTAATTTTAAATCGAGATAGACAATTTGTTCACTTTTTTCCTTCGTTCGCAGGTTGTTTTGGTGTTTAGTGGTCAACCTACAGTCGTCGATTTTGTGTTGAAACGCGATGAACGAATTATAGGATTCAATCAGAATACATTTGTAATTGTGGCAGGTTCGTGTACTACGAGATCACGATATTTCCCATTTGAAATATAATATTTTTTTCTTTTTTTTTTCTTGTTATTGTAGGAGTTATCACGTTATTGGTTATGGTGACTGCATTGTGCGTTTACAGTATTTATATAAGGAGGTCGAAAAAACGCGATTATGGATTTCATCTTTTAAATGGAAATGCGGATCGATTCGAAGATGAAGTTGAGAAATTTTACAAACCTTCCAATGAATACCACGATGAAACCTCATCGGACGAAGAACTTTATTCCAAAAAGAAGTTGTTGCAGAGATGAAAACACTTATTCGAAGCACAGAAAAGAAAACTTAGCTGTGATAAGTGGCAGAAAATCAATTTGAAGAATTTTAATAAGATTATTTTTACCGTTTGGTAATTCTGACAAGACATTTTATGATATTTTTAAAAGTGACTACTACCGAATTTGTATAATAATTTACCAAATAAACTTTTATTACGCGAATGGAACGTATCATAAAAAGCTAACGAGAAGAGAGTGTTTTGAAAAAAGGCGCTTTGGTGAGCCTGCAATGACGTAAAATTCGAGAACCGGCATGGACGCCATCTGTGGTAAAAAGTAAGTAGCTCCTGGTGTTTTTCCACTACGGCGTCATTATAACTGTAACGTGGCGTTATTTGAATGTGAAAAATCCAGAAAAATCCATCCAAACTTTCGGTTAGGGTTAATTAGCTATTCAGTGTTTTTTGATGATTAGTGATTAGGGTAATTAGCTATTCAGTGATTTTTCAACGTAAAATTTTAGCGTATTTTTTTAAAGTTTTGAAGTTTCGGATTTTGGCATTTTGGCATTGTGTTCGCTGCTCATTAGTTATTCAAGGAGTTTTCAACGCGATTCAACAACGGAAACCTAAACTTAAAAGTAAGTTTAATTTGAGTGAATAATATTTTTGAGTGTTTAGCGTTATTTCGTCTATTTGCTTTATACTTTAATTAATTTGTCGTCTGTCGATTTTCAGGGATATTGCGACGACGCATTATTGAGAGTCCAAGATGGATTCCGTACAACATTTACGCCGCATTTCTATTGTTCGTTAGTACTAATTTAGTTTTTTATTATTTTAAAAATATTTTTTAACTTTTTAAGACTAATTGTTTAATTACTTAGCATATTTTTATCTTTTAGATCCTCCGAGCACCGGTACTTGCTTTCCAATAGACTCCGCCATGACATGACACGAGTAAGTTTTGTAATTTTATATTTTCTCATTCGTTTCAATATATTTTGTATTCTTTCTTTAGGTTTCTACGTCGTCGTTTTCCGTTCGCTTCACACTGCTTTTAATTGTTTAATTGTTTTGTTTTATTAAAATTTTTTTGTACAGATCAACTAATACAGCACAACTTGAAGAGGAGCCGCCATTGTTTAAGGTAAAAATATTTAGGATCCGGGCTTGGGCACCCCGGATCCTTTAAAGCTTAAATTGAAAGGTTAACTGGCTTAACCGAGGTTATTTTCGGGTCAATAAGTGTAAGCTGTTCCTAACAGCTTTTCGTGGTAGATTTTGTGGTTTTTTTGGTTTTTTTTGTTTTTTTTTACTTAAAAATTTTCTCATTTCATTTTTTATGCTTGTGACCTTGTGTTTTTTTAATTAAGTTTTATTTTCATTTTAATATTCATATTTTTATTTCATTAATTTTGAATTACTTACAAAATAACCTCTTTTTTTAAAAATAATTTTAAAAAAAATACAGAATAATTTTCTACTTAAAATTAATCCTGAAGTCCCTTTGGTAGCCAGCCTAATTGAAAAGAAAAAAAAACAAATTAGTTAGAATCCATTAAATTGTAATTAAACAACTTACCTCGTGATAAATTTTCTATTTTCAGGTGTCTTCCGTCTCTGGTCCGACCACCGTGGCTCCGACGCTGATAATGAGTGAAAAACTCGATATCCTAGCGGTGTTTCAACTTGCAACGCAGAAAGATTTGCATATTGGAACAAATGCCAGGATGTGACGTCATAACTGTCACATTTTCCACAAAGAATAGGCGACCGTATGCAGGATGAAGTAAGTTTTCCATTCATTTTTCTCTTACTAGTTTTGGTTTACTTTTTATTTTTATGATTTGCTCGTTTTATTTTTATGGGTTAATTTAATTCGACGCCATGGGGACACTTAATTTGAACGCCATGTTTGTACTTTTATTTAAAAGTACAATTTTATTTCGACGCCATGCTGCTTTTATTTGCGATTAATCCGACGCCATGATGCTTTTAATTTGGGATTATTCCGTTATAATTTACTTTTAATTTACTTGACGTCATTTGATGTTTCTTATATTTGCTTTATTCCATCTTGTATTTTATTAATTTATTCAATTTTTATCTCTTTTTTTACTCTTTAGATTCGAACGAGCTCGACAACTGACACTCAACATCCACGACTCGGAACAACTTGTAAGTTTATTGTAAATTTGATTTAGTCACCTATAGGCTTTTACAAGAGTCGTGTGTTCATTTTGGTTTGTTATATTTTATATTTAGTTTATTTTGACGACCGCCGATGACCACATCATGTTCGACTTTGACGACGACGACGACAACTCAAACGCCTCAAACGCCTCAAACGCTCACATCAACCGATCTCAACTTAAAATGCGCTTTAAACATTAATTTGCATTTCATCTGCCACGACGTAGCCACGTAAGTGTTATAATTCATTTTATTTTTTATAGTTTTAGTTTTATTTCATTCAACTAATTTTATTTTGTTTTTTAATTACATGTATAGATTTGGACGCTTTACCGACAACGCCGCCGCCTTTAAACGCTTCGCCGACGACGACGCCGCCTTGTTCTTAAGAAATAATTTTTTAATGTTTGAAATAATTTTTAATTGTAAATATTTTATTGGAAATTTGTAATAAGAAAAATAAGTCTTTATCCGTCTTCCCTCGTCCCAGCTCCTATCCAACCCT
>JH431878.1:174133-208434 GCA_000239455.1 Strigamia maritima | reverse complement strand
AAAAACTTAAAAATAACCTGTTCCAGCATATGAATCTGACCCGCTTGATCGTCGAGTTCTTCTTCGTGGTCCCGCACCTTCATTTCCAGTTCATGTTTAAGTCTCTTCAATTTGCGCCATCTGTAAACAGTAAAAAAAATTAATTCTAGTCTTTAAATTTTATTTTTTTTTTTTTTTTTGTTTTTTTTTGCTTCTATCTTTACCTCTTCTTCGCCCTTATTATCAAACGTCATATCGTCAAGTTCTTTGCTGAGTGCAGCCACCTTTTCATCCTTCATCTCGATCTCAGCTTGCAGATTCTATTAAGAAAATTGCCATCACCCGCATTAAGATCAGCCTTGAATATCTCATTTTCCACTCGCAATATAAAAAGCGGAAAAGGGTTGTGAATAGGAAACAAATACATTTCCTGGCAACAAAAAAAATGTTAATTGGCCCAACGAGAAACGCATCGATGCACACAATGTAATAATCAACAAACTAGTTCATCTAAATATGCAAAACAATAGCCATTCCGTTTTTTTTTTTTTTTTTTTTTTTTTTTTTTTTTTTTTTCGTCGTTAACCTCAGTGATGAAATTTTATGTTTTTATTTCGATGTGCAATTGGATTTCCTGCCAAGCACAAAATCCTCTTTGACTCCAAAGTTGCTCTTGACATACTTTGAAAATAAATGAAAGGCGAGATAAAAGAAAACCGCCAGCACATGTGTTTACCACTACCTTTCGTACTCAAATCAGGTCAAACAACTTTTTTTCACCAGATGGTTATGTGAACTGAATGAAAATACGATCGAGTCGACTACTCGAAGCGTCTTTCAATGACAAAAACATCGAATCGAGGACATAACAACAAAAATTTAATAAAATCTCTCGCATTTTCATCAAAATGTCAATAAAAAAAAATTGAAACGAGTAAAATTAATAAATACATATTAATTACCTGCCCAGTTGACCATAATAAAGTCCTACGGGACAAATAAGAACAAGTATCCACCATTACTTCACTAGTTCAATCTCGGTTCAACTACTCCGAACACCTGGAGTTGTATGTCTGACTCTGACCAGAATGGGGATAAGAGTGAATGAGCTCATGTAGACACACTAGACTGACTTTACTAATTGCCTGATCCTTAATTCCCATTGGATCCCGCTCTTTTTTCTTCTTTTTTTAAAAAATAAATTCTATTTTTTTTTTTTTTAACATTAAAAAGACTTATCATCATTACTTTTCATCAACCTTCTAATTAATGCTCGAGTGAACTACTTCTCAGATTAAACGAGACAAAAAAATTACAGAGTGAAAAACTTTCATGCAAGTAGATAAGTAAATAATAATAGTTGAAGAATAGGAAAAAAATCAAGGTGACAACGAATTAGACGTATAACCAACGGCCGTTTTGAAAAAAAAAAATATTTCAAAGCGCTGCTGAATATTCGATAGGAGGAAATGCAGTGACTCGTCATTTATTAGGTCATATACGACGATTTAAATTGGTTTCCATTAAACCCATTTTTCCCACAATTCAAAAAACGTGGGAAAAATCATTTTATAAAAAAAATGAAAACTAAATCCTTTCGAATTGTTTTCTCGGCGAAAATGTGAGAACTAACTCGAATTACCTCGAATTAAAGGGTTAAAACGTAGTAAAAAAAATAATTTTAACCTGCAGCTCTTGTTCCATGGTGTATTTCTGGTTCTGGATGAGCTCTTTTTCTCGGGTCAGTTTCTCTTTGAAAATGCGCTCCTGTCTAACCTCGTCGTGCGCAGCTGACAAATCGCTGTCAAATCTGAAAAACGCGAAGCGAGAATAAGATAAATTACATCGTAATTAATTCATTTCGAGACTCACTTTCTCTGTTTCTTTTCGAGCATCGCGTTTCTCGTCATGTGCTCGTCCAAAAGTAATTTCATATCGTTCATTTCCGCATTAATGCGCTGAACTTTCCTCTTTAATTGGCTACTGCTTTGTTTCTGCTCCTCCACTTCTTCCATCGTTTCTGTTAACTTTTTTTAATAAAATAAAATAACATTAGAAGAAGAAGAAAAAAAATCATAAATATTTGTATCGCGTTACCCTTTTCTCGAGCATTTTTTTCGAATTAAATTCCTTTTCCAACTCGTCTTCGTGTTGCTGACGCAGACGTTTCTTCGTGAACTCAAATTCCCTAACCGCCCGGTCGTACTTCTGCTTATACACAGATGACGAATCTGATAGGGAAAACAAAAAGCTTCTATTAACATAAAATTTGAATGGAATTTTTCCCACACACCTGTTTCATCATCAGATAAGTCGCCATTCATTTCCGAAGCTCGGTACATTCGCGCTTCCATCATTTCCATTTCGATTTTATTATGATTGTGCTTCAAACTCTCGTACTTAGTCTATAATAAAACGAAATAAATCAATAATTCAACCATTTTTAAACGATATACCACCAACCTCGACTCCGCGAAGTTCTTTTTCGAGTCTCATCCGCTCCGAAGATTCTACTTCGAGCATCTCTGCCGCATGTGCAGATGTGGAATGTTCTTCTGCCAAGTCGCCTGTCAATTCACTAACCTAAACAAACATTTAAAAAAAAAAAAAAAAATTGACAAATTAGTGATAATTTAAATTTTAAAATATTTTTAAAACAATTTATTAACTTACCTTTGCTTCGAGTTTGTCGTTCGCATGTTTCAATTCACCCCGTTCTTGTTCTAACTTCTCAACACGCGTTTTGATTGTAAGCAGTTCTTGCTGTTTTAAAAAAAGAAACTCAGACTTAAAAAAGAACAAGAGCTCGTTTGAAAAGTGTGTTCAGTGGACAGGGAACAAGCAGCAACTGCGAGTCTCAATTTATAACCCAACCCAACCTGCACATTGAGCTTCTTTCACTAGGCATCGTCTTCACTTTTATTTTTAAAAAATTTCAAACTCATAAAACTAATCTCACAGATCCCGGAACAACAATTACGTCATTTTATTTGTAAATTTGATTTATCTTTAGACCGGATGAGTTAATAAATTCATAATATCATTTTAAACAAATAAACAATTTAATTTCTCATGTTACTTCCTCAATTTACGATTAAAATCATTTTTTATATAGATTTAATGATTATAAAACATTCGCGGCGAAAAATGTAAACAAATTACGCGCGAAAGTAGGAAAAATTAAGTAATTTCACTCAACGCTGTAAGTGCAGACAACGAATTCATTTTTTTTAACGCGTCTGGGGTTGACCCAAAACAGGCAGATAATTTGGACCACAGCCGAATAAAGTTATTTTAAACTCTGTGCTGACTCGTACTTATCCAAAGGCTTAAGTTTATAACCGATTCATTTATTTAAAGCTTCAATCGCACGTAATTGCACGCGAAGCTACTTCTTTAAATGTAAACGAAATTTCTCCTTTTCGAATTAAATTTAGCAAGTTTAAATACCATCTAAATTAACATTTTTTTTTTTAAAAAAGGAAGAAAAAAATAAGAATGGCTCACTTCTCTAAGTCGAAGTTGTTCCTCCGTTCGATGGACATTGAGTAACGGCATCACTTTCACCATCAGCCTCCACCACGGCCAAGTTCGCACAGAGAGAAATTTACGAATGTTTCGCTGAATACAACGAATCGCCATATCTTGAACCTATAAATTATTTCAATCAATTATTTCGAGCGAATATTGACGAGATTATCAATTCACCTTTAATTTTTGTAAATTTCTACGACCGAGATACGCCTTGCAAATGGCTTGAAGTTTCACTACGGTCTCCTTAATTTTCTCGTCTCTTTGCTCTTCTAATTGCGCCAAAATTCCAGGTCGTATAAAAATCTAAAAAAATATAAACAATAACAATTAACAAATAAAATTATTTTATACAAATGAATTCTTACTTTGCTTAAACCTAATCGATAATTGACCCGATCCACATCGAGGTAGTGCAGTAATAACTCCACAGCCTGCGATAATAAATTATAATAAACGAAATAAATAAATTTTTAAAAATAGTAAATAAATTCACCCTTCTTTCGTCCAAAATCGGACTCGATGGTTTAGCACTCGGCGGCAGCAGCAATTCGAATCGATAACGGAATTCGGAAAAAAGCAAGTGTTCTGGAAAACCCTGTTTGTAGACCCGAATGCTATCGAGGACTTGCGCTCCCCGCAATTGAGACCGCATCAAAGGCACGTTGATGAGCGCATCTTCCGACGACTCAACTTTGTTGGATATCAAGAGTGATGATTTCAGATCACACAATCCAGCGCTGTGCTGGGGTAAAAGGCAGTGAACAAAGTGCAATCGAGCACGACGCAATGTTTCAATGATCCCGTCCTCTTGGAATTTCACTTGCAAACACACCGACCGGCGTTTAATTCCGGCAGTCGATGCGCCGTAGCCGCAACGAAGACTGGAAGCGCGGCGAAGAGAAGACGTTCCTTCGATTCCCACCACCGATCCACTAATAGTGGTCGTGATTGGACCCCGGCAAGTCAGAAACAACTTGCTCATGGCGTCTCTTCATTTAAAACGATTCAAATAATTAAAAATAAATTCGTTTAAAAATAAGAATTAAATTTACTTCGACGAGTCTTGTAACAGAGCAGCGGATGATCTCATCACTTGATTTTCTCGACACGCTTTTAACCACCCGCTAGCGTTGTAAGTCACAGGATTTAATCCTCGGAAATGTTGCAGCGTGAACTGATACGGTTGTGATGCTTTTCTTAACAAATCTGACGATAAAAATTCAAATTGTTAGTTTCATAAGTAATTAAAATCGATTTCATTTAAACCTTTATCGGTATAATGCACAAATAATCGATCTAAAAACGATTCATCGGTGGACCCGGGAAAAATGGCTTCTTCGTCTAATAACCAAAGAAGGCCGTGTTGATCCGCGTTACGCAGATCCAAATTAGACGAACGAAGCTATAAATTAAATAATCAATTCACAATATATATATTAAAAAGTATATATTAAAAAAATATTAATTTAAATTTACCAGAGTTTGTTGGGAAGGTTTGTCAATCAAGTTCACCATGGGCGCCAAAGAGGTTTCGATGTGGAGTTCCTCCAAATCGCAATCCACGTGCTCTTGAACGTACCTATCTTGTTGGTCCACGAAAGTATTTTCGTAAAATAGTAACTGAAGTCTCTCCTGACAATAATTGTAACATAAATCTTCGAGCGTAGCACCGGTCTGACGTCCGCAAGTGGCGGGGTTTTGAAAACCCGGTGAGTCGAGAACGAGAATAGAAGTCACCGAACGAGATCCAGAATTAATCGATCTGCAGTTATTAAAATCTATTTTCTCCTTTTTGTTTAATTTAAACAATTTTTTTCCTTCTTAAAGCACCTGTTAATTAAAGCAACCAGAAGATTGACAGCCTCAGCGTACAGTCCCATAGCCATCCCTTCCATAGCTTCTATGGCATCAGTTGGCCGATCACCTAAAGAGCTTTTTTCCGAAGGAGACGTTCTAAACGACGCTCTGGCAGATAAGGAAGAACTGTTGGGACTGAAAATGCTCCGCGACAGTTGTTCTTCGGAAATTCCGAGTAAGTTCGCCGCTCTCTGGGCACTTTGCGGGTTATTAAACTGCGCTTTACTACTGCTGTTGCCTGTACATAAGAAAAAATGATTAAATTTGATCAAATAAAATGGAATAAATAGTTTACCCTTGCTGGCACCGGCTGCGCCCAGATGATAAATCGCCGCCAAAACACACCAAATGACTTTCGATTCTTCTGCTTCGATTTTTAATTGCTCCATCGCAACTTGAATTCGAACCCAAGCAAGACTCGCTTTTTGCTTATCCTCCAACTTGTAAAAATTAAAAAACAATAAAAATTACAAGCAAAAAAGAATTAATAATAATTAAATAATTAATTAAATTAGATAATTAATAATAAATAATACGAGATTGTAGTTTGTACCCGTTGCAAAGGCGTCATAAACAAATTCGAATCGCTTAAATTGTCTAACATTAACTCTCTTCGAAGTCGATCGTCGACACCAGACAGCATTTGATAAAAAATATGGAATGTTGGTTCCCCTTCCGGTCTTCTCACGACCCTATTTTTCTCCAGTAGCAAAACCTACAATTTCAAATTAAACTCAAACATTTTTTTAAAAAAAAATAAATTTTATTTTTAATTTTTACTTGAACGGAAGCGTTATTAATTTGTCCCGCATGATCGAAATCCAGCGAAAACAACGCCGTAAACCGAGTTGCATTAGTATTCATAATAGTGCGGCAATTTCCAAACGCTTCCAGCAGAGTGGAAATGGCATTCAACTTCTCGACTAAGAAAAAAGAAAAAGCAATTAAAAATAAATAACATTACATCATCATCATCATCAATCTCATTCACACAAATCACTCACCCGTAACTACTTTGTTTACACTACCGGCCACGTAAGCGAGGTAATGCAAAACATGTCGGAAGTTAGTTGTCTTGCCACTTCCACTTCGACCAGTATAAACGATCGCCTGATTCGAACGAGATGCCAACATATTCCTGTACGCAGTTTGTGCGACCGCGTAAATATGGGGCGGCATGTCTTCTTGCTTGCACCCTTTAAACATTTGAATAACCTAAAAAAAAAATTAATTAATCAATCAAAAATAAAATTAATTTTGGGTTTAATGAACCTTTTCCGAATAAATGGCCAAGGAATGTAAAGGATTAATGACGAGCAAACTTGGTCCTGAGTAGGTATGGACTAGGTTACTGCCGTAACGTTGTCGCAATGTATGGAGAACGCTCGATTCGTTGAGGTAATGTAACTGAGCAAGATCTTCGGCATTATCGAAACGGGGTGGATTCGCCTATTAAAAATAAAAAAATAAATAAATAAAAAATAAAAAATTTAATACTAAGATATATTTTTATTTTAATACCTTTTCCACATCGTCCTCATCGACCAAAATAATATCTTCGTTATAATCGAGTTTAACTTGTACTTGACCTTCGGGTACTTCGCTGGATACGAGTTTCTTAGCACCAGCAAATCCACCTTTATGCACCAACCACACTCGCTCGGCTTCCAGCCATGCCCGTTCCGTGGCTAATTGATCTTCAGATTTCGCCTTTTGAAAAATATAAATAAATAAATAAATAAATAAATATTTAATCTGCATTTAGGAAAATACCACCAATCTCAATGCGACCTTGAGTAAATCAATTCGATTCGTAACCACACCTGTGTTTAATATTCCGCGCGGGTCTCTCGTTTAAAACAACCAACCCACTTAACATCTTCGCAATCCCATTAACTACTACATGTTATACAAGATCCAAAAAAAAAAAAAAAAAAAATTTAGACCATAATTTAATGAAAATGCACTTGGCAATGATCCAAATCAATAAAATTAGATCTATATTGACAGTTGACAGGTGCGAGAAAGCGATGATCAATAAAGTTGTATCTGCTGCTGTTAATCAAATGCCATATAACCAAGCGGAAGTTTATAACGCAATTTCGGAGAAAAGAAAAAAACAAAAAACAATGAATCATTTTTTGCGAATTTTATTTGATTTTTTTCTTTTAAACAAATAATATTATTTTAAAAATTCATTCTCAAAAATGAATAGATGATGGTAATTTACGAACCCCAGTCATTAAAATCATTTCCGCCCACGCGCTGTAGAGGAAAATGTAGACATTCTTGAAAATAAAAATAGCGTAAACAAGTGATTACAAGCCTGATGCAGTAAAGAGGACAAGGTTCATCTTTGTGAACTTTTAAAACGAGGTCTTATTGTTCACCCTTTGAGTTTTTACTTATCGCGAGGATAAATTAAATTTCTGTTTAAGTTATTCTTGGAATTACGTCATTCCGTTTTTTTTGTGTTTTTTTAATTAAGATTGAGAGTTGAGAAGAGCAATATTTCAATTTAAACAAATCAAGTTGCATCAAAACATGAAAATGAGGAAGTAAATTATTTCTTTTTATATCAAAGGAAATGAATCACGATGTTGACCATCCATCAACTCGATTTGCATTTCTTAGTGGGAGATTAAAATTACGGCTCATTCAACTCGCCAATCTGATAAGATTTTTGTTAATTATTCCAAAATCAAAGAATAAATATAAAAAAAACCATTTACCGCATCTTTCCTAAATCTCCTGCTTCCGCTTCTAGTGAGCGTTCCAGTCCGAATAAACGACTCGTCCAAATCCACGTCGTGTCCATCGACATTGAGGCGTCGAGTCAGTTCGCTCAATTCAGGTACAGGTTGGACTTTCAAACTGACGCGATCACTAGAAGATTTAATCAACTCTACAATCTCCACCCGCGACTTATCCTCGACGCAGACCCCGTTCACCTCCAGCAACCGGTCACCGGGCAGAAGACCAGTTTCGTTATTCCTATCGAAATTGCCCGGTTCCGCGAAAATTATCGTCCGGCGTCTATCAATATCGTCGTTGCTGACCCCGCGTTCAAGAATCGCCGCTCTGCGCAGCGAAAAACCGAAATCGCCCGACGCCTGGCGATGAATAGTCAAATTTCGAGCTTTGGGTGGTTTGGGCGGCGACAGCGATGGAAGACGCAAATCTAAATCGAACGTTTTGTTCCGATGTCTCGTGGAACCCCGACCACAGCCTTCGCCCGCGGGAGTCGGCGGCATAGAAATATCACTAATTGTAACAGAATCGGCGGAAACTGTAGGCGATTTTGATGGTTCGCCGTTTTTCGCGTACATAATGTACTCGTTCGCCAGAGTATTGTGAGCTAAGAGCACCGCATCGTCCAAGGAACTTTGATTCACATCTTTACTGTCACTTTTCACTTTTCGAATAATCGGTTTGAGGGGTCGTGGTGGCGGTACCGGGGGTTTGGAGCCGGGTGACGTCTGTTTATGTAGAGGACTCGCACTGTTTTCACTCGAATCACTTTGACTCGTGATTGTGTTGATTGACGGATCGGTGGACGAGGCGCTTAAATCCGGGTTCATTTTATCCTTCCGTCGGATTAGTTTATTGAAAGATGATTTCTTGATGACGGTGACATCGTCGGTTCGCGATGAATTTGACTCCTCCGAGTTATTTTTCTTTTTCTCCCCTTTCCGCTTATCCTTGTTTTTCATAAGAAACATCTTGAATATCCTAGAGATTAGAAAATGAAAAGAATAATGACGAAAATGAACATTGATTCATTTTAGTATCGTAGTGATTGATTATATAGATAGCGTGCGATAAAATGTGAGGTAAATCACCCAATTGAGCATTGATCACCTGTTTTCCTTCTTTAAATATGTTTTGCTCAACTAAGTATAGGATGATGCATGCGGGAGAAAATTTCCTTTTGCAAGCTCAAACTACCTGCCAACCAAATACCTACGATAAAGTTAAATGAGGTCACACACTTGAGTTTACGAAGCGGTGCCATCCGATACGATCATCGCGATATGGCTGCCATTTCTGGAATGACGAGAAAACACGAAACGGAGCGAAGGCCGAAGACCGAGACGGAATAGATTTTTGTTAGCGAATGTAGCGCTACCTTGTGGTAAAACGTAATAGTTTTGGAGAGTAAATAAATATTTATTTATTTAAAAAAAATAATAATCAGATTGATGATCAGATGATCACATCCAGCGGATCAGTCAATTAGGTCTAAACTGCATAACTATTGAGATGGTTGAAATCGAAACTGCGATTATGAAACTGCAATAATGTCTTCTATAACTGATCGCCGATACGGAGCAAGTGATGTTCATCAAGAAGTAACTGACAACATACCGTATAATTCGATAAATTGTATCAAAACGAGCCAAAAAAAACTTATTTTCTTTTCAAATTGTTTTTCAGTTGGTTTCGGCGTGAACGGACACGGGTATTGCTTCTTTGGTTGGTAGTTATACTCATAGTCGGAGGCGGCGGTCTCACCGCATTCGTTTTATTACGCAACTACCAAGGACCAGAATTAACTGAAGATTACTCGACCAATATTGATTTTATAAACAACATATCAAACACGACTGAAGCGGCACTTGAAAACTTGACCGAAGCAGATTCAATAAATGATGGAATGCAAAACAACACTAGAATTTAATAAAAATGTACCGTCAAAACGAAATGGAATAGAACAATAAAAGAAAAGTACATTTTATAATAAACAATAATCGTGAGCTGATTATTGTTTATAAAATAACGCGAACTCAATTCAAACTTTAGAAATGCCTATTTCGCCCCAGATTTCACATTATTCGGCGGATAATCTCAATTACGAAACTGTTGTAGCAGGATCATCACTTTCACAATCACTGCCAAATACACCGTACCTTATATATATAAAAAAAAATCCCACATAAATTTCCTATATTTTTTATTTAAACATCTAGATGGCACAAACAAGAAAAGAAAATCATTGCTATGTTGATGTTGATATTACTGCCCATCAGCACAGTCCTCCTCATTATTCTTGTGGTTCAACATTCTCATTATTATGACGATAACGCGAAGCCAACCATCAGCCCATTGAATACAACGGCGCTAGAAAGTGAAGCAGCAAACACGAGTTTATTTACTCAAAGTTTATTCAATGTTTCTGATAAGGGTCATATTACAACTGGAATTTAAAATGTATAATGTTTGTTATAGTTTATTATTGTTGATCTGTGATCTCGTGATTTGTGATCTATTCGAATGTTTTGTTGCATAAAAGTATGATGAAAAAGAATAAAATTTCTATTGACGAAATTGAAGCAGGAGTCATAATTCATTCGCACAATCAATGCAAAGATTTTAAGGTTTTAAAAAAGAAAATTGGGTAATTCATGAGGATTCTTTCGGTATATATAGTTTATGTTGAGATAAAATTTTATACACAAATAAATTATAGTGTTTGCTGTTGTTTGCTACTCAGCATTTTCCTGCTTTTTCTTGTAATGCTGGCTATGGTATCGGTTTTGCTGTATGATCTCTATGCCGATTGGATGGAAAAAGTAAACGTTACTACGACCACTATTGAGCCACCGACTCCAAAAAGTGTCGCATCGATTTTACAGTCAAATTGCGAAGAGTGACTGAAACGAAACATATATACAAAAAGATCTTCCATTGCATTTTTTCCAATTTATAAAACATTACTTAGTTTAGTTCCAACTTGTCAAAATAATAATAATGGAGGATTGTAAGGAGAAAAAAACAATTCCATTACTTTATTGTTCGAAATGTTCCATCTGTAAAAAGTCGGATCCATCGCAGTGCAAAAAGTATTTTTATTTGATATATTTATTAATACTTTTAATTTATTTTTTTTATTTTTAGGTTTGTTATTAATTGTTACCAGTGTTTATTTGGAATTTTAGTTGTGTCGAGTTTCATCGTGGCTGTTATTGTTTTTGGGTTTCTTTGCTGGATACAAATAGGAAATCGACGATCAGATTCAGCAATGGTTTTTTTTAGCGTCAACGGAACACCACTTTATGATAATATCACCTTATACAATGAGAATTTCCGTTAAAAGCCAGAATAATTGATATACTTAATAAATATTAAAATATTAATTTTTTTTTTTTCAGTCAAATTTGATTTTGTCCCTCTGAAACTCAACTTTTCCGATGCTGCGAATTACTGTAAAAAAAAACATGGATCGAGTTTGGTAATTCCCATCAGCAATGACGATGAAGAAATGTTACAACGTGCCATTAGTTCGAATAAAACGTTCTCCGAACAATGCAGCAAAAGTTTTATCGGTATAAAATAGCGAAAATGGCCAAATGTGTGTTTTATTTTTCGATTATTTTCTAGGATTTCGAAGAATTATTTCCGAGGAATGGAAAACGAGCAAAAACGAACCGATAATATTTGATAATAATTCATTCGTCGTCCCTCGATCACTTCCAGTTAAAAACAATTGCGTCGCGATGCTCAAAGAATATAATTATTCCATTTCTAATGTGGAATGTAGGTTTAATGACCCTTTGAAGAAAGCCTGCTACATTTGCGAGTCCCGTTGAGTCTAATTATCTATTATCTATTCATTACACCCAATGTGGTCCGACAATTTTTTTTTATTATTATTATTATATAGAAAAATGTAACGATAATGTTAGTCAATGTTATAAAGTGTTTATCGATGCTGTCGACTCGATTCAAGAAGCAAGTGCACAATGTCAAGTAGAAATGTCCGAATCGCAATTAGCATCAATTGGCAATTTCTATCTTCATCGAGATATCTTACAAGCTTATCGAGTGGATGACCCTAAATCGATTTGTAGTTATATTTATTTAGGTGTAGAGAACGAAAAATTTATTCTTATTATTATTATTTTTTTTTTTTATAAATTATTTTTTTTTTTTTATTAGGAATGCGTTCAAATTGGATTTATGAAAACGTTTACGAAGAGAAAATTTTGTACGAAAGTGAAAGACTAAATTCACTAGAAGGCACCGAGAATTATTGCGTTAGTGTTGACACGGGGGATTATGAATGGAAAAGTCAAAGTTGTGAAGAAAAAATGTGTTTTATTTGTCGTTAATAAATAATTTTCATTTATTGTTCTTATTTATTTAATTTTAAAATGAATAAAAAAAATGTTGTTTTGAAAAAATTATTCGCAATTATTAATTAATATAATAAAAAAAATCATTTATTTTCACACTAGCAGTGTCATCACTAACTATTGTCATGCAGAGCAGCCCTACTATTTGTCTTTTTTCAAGGGGCAGCAACGAGTGATGTAATAATACAAAGCGCAAGCTGTTATGACATCATATTGACGATTCCAAAGAAAGCGAGTGCCTATTTCAGAAGACGGTTGCTGCGATTTTTTTTTAGAGAATGATTTTTCAAACTTAATTCCCGCGCGGAAAGTTTGAAAACAAACATATATATAGAAAATGGAAAATAAAAACAAGAGGATTATTTAAATATTCCTCAATCGCCACAGGGTTCGGACGAACAGCAAATGTCGCCTGAAGTGAGTGCACTCTCCCGAACTCCAACTCCCGCTTCAATTTGCCCGGTATCGAGTCCGATTCAACGTCCAATCAGGTAAACAAAAATTCATTTATTTATTATAAAAAAAAAAAAAATAATAAAAAAAAAAAAATTTGTTTTTCTTATATTCATCTCTCAGAATACATCACCAACGCTCACATCGCAAATTCCTATTGGCGATCCCTGCTATCACGGTGCTGGCAGTGGCAGCTGTGGTTCTGTTCTACGCCATCACGTGGAACGACTCGCCACCATCAAACCGAAGCGATGACGTTCAGCAAATAAACAAAGATGAATCGTCGAAGAGAGCACAAGGTCGAATGTCGGATTACGATGATTTACAAGGACCCAGTCAGAGAGCCGCGAAGAATAAACCAAAAGACGAGGATTTCTCGTCTAATCGCGACAACGTGATCGATGCGAGAGATAAACCGGATGACTCGTTACTGCAAGGGAGGGAAGGTTCGAATTGGAATAGTTTCGCCGAAGTTAAGAAAGTGGCTACTACAACTGAAGAGGTTTTGGATCCTTTCGGTTCGATTCCTTGGCCTACTTACGGCGATATGAATTTTACCGATGAGGATTTGTACTCGGAGGAAATGCTGTTTAAAGTGGATAAATTAATGAGTCGGAGGAAAACTAAACATCGTAAAAAAAATTTTAAAAAAATTAAATAATTTGAATAATTTATTTATTTTTTTTTTTTTTTTTTTTTTTTTTTAGCATTTTTTATCGATTTGGTTGAAACACAACTGAACTATTCGGACGCAAATAACTATTGTAAAAGTCGAAACGGTTATTTGATGCTATTGTTCAATATTCAAGAAGAGGTTTATTTCTCCAAAGTTCTCGCTCACAGCGAAGTGTTCAATTCGAAATGCAAAAATGGATTTATTGGTTTGAAATTTGAATAATCAATAATAACATTAAATTTTCTAACTTTTTTTTTTTTTTTTTTTTTTTTTATTTATTTTTTATTTTTAGGTTTTAGAAAAATTATGGAAGAAGATATCAAAATAAAAGGATTTAAAATAGGATCTTTTGCCGATCCTTTGTCCTCGAGATCCGAGATCTGGATCACGAACGATCGAGGAGAAAAACCGAGAGGAGATTGTGTGGCTTTGTATCACAATGATTCGTCAAATACTTTTGGATTAATAAGAAAATCATGCGAATCGAAACTGAGCTGCTATTTGTGCGAAACAGCTCGAGGTTGTCCCGCTCCTTCTTGCTACTTTTGGCATTACAAAATGAACACGACCGTTACGTACGACGAGGCTAAGCAATTGTGTATTTCGGAAAAAGAAGGCACGTTGGCTCGTATTCAGAACAAAGTCACTTTGAATCTGGTTAAAGAAGCTTTGAATGTATCAACCAAAAATTCCATCTTTAATTTGTACTCCGAAGAAGCTTGCAGTCAGGGTTATTTTGTGGAGAAAGATCAATTGGACATTGGTCAATTTGGTTTTGAAAATGCTGATGAACAACAGATTTTATACAAGTCGCCCGCCATTATGCTGGCGAAGCAAGACATGGCTGAAGGACTGTATTGTCTCGCCGTGTTCAATGATCGAGCGTTCAAGTGGTTGCCGGTTCCTTGTCCCGACAAGAACTGCTTCTTTTGTCGCTACGGTATAATTTACATACCGTATTCCTTCGGAAAGAACATGCCGGATAATGACGAGTCAGACCAGGGTGCCGGATAATTCGAATTTTCCGGCATTTTGTCCATTTGATTTTTCATTCACCAGTTGTCTACTTGTCAAAAACTGGTCGTAATTACCGGTAGGCTGTTGTTTCCGAGGGAATACGGTATAAATATCAGATTAAAGACTTGTATGGTCTAAGTTGCCGCTTGCGGCGCGGCTTTCGGCGGGCGACGCGAGAAAAGGCGGAGGGAATGACAATTAAATTTACCATATATACTCGCGTATAAGTCGAGGATTTTTGGACCAAATCTAGGCCTATTTTTCCAAATTCGACTTATACGCGGATCAAAAAAACAAACATTTTTTTTGAATTTTTTAGAATTTTACCATGCAGGCCACCCCATAGGCTACCTATAGGGTGGCCTGAACGTTGAACGGACGTGATTTGTGAATACCGTATATGCTCGCGTATAAAGTCGAGGATTTTTGGACCAAATCCTGGTATTTTTCTTCCAATTCGACTTATACGCGGGTCAATGGTTTTTGACCCGTTTTAAGTCCGGGTCGACTTATACACGGTAAGTGTTTGAATGTTTAAATGCACGTTAACTACTCAACCGTTGGTCGCCTGATTGTGCAGCAAACGCCATTGGATTCGTCTTGCCGCCGCGTCTATAAACTTAATTTTCTCTCTCTCTTAATAGTATCTTATGTAAATATTCTTATTTTACTTTTTTTTTTTTGCAGATCGATTGCGATAATTCTTTACTCCAACATCCGAGATGATAAAATCGATTTACAATACATTGTATATTTTTGTTTATTATATATTGTACGATCAAATTGATAAACAAATAAACAATCGTTCACGTTTTACACTTTTTTTGTTTAAATTGTTATTGTTGTTTGAATTAGTCACGTGATTGACATGATGAAGAAACTTGACGAGTGTTTAGAGGCCTAGAAATTTGGATAATTTACAAGTTATGGAAGAGGAGGAAGAAGAGGAAGAGGAGGAAGAGTCCGGTGAAGAAGAGGGCGATGAAGGAGGGTACCCAGTTAAATTGATCAATGTAAATATTTTAATCAACGTTACATTTATTCAGGAGTTTGAAGAAATTTTTCCTGTTTTGCCTTCCCATCTGTTTTATCGTGTTATTCCTCATTGCTGTCGTTGTATTGCTCGCTCTTTTCTTAATTCCGAATACCATCTTATCCGGAAGTAACGATAAAACACTTATAAGCGAAGAGCAGACTGGCAGGAGTATGTACTTGTATCATCGAGTAATTAATTCATGATGTTTAAATTTCTGCCTGTTTAGTGAAGGTATATGAAGAACGTCGAAGAATGAATAGAACTATGAATAAAACTAAAACGGATGATATAATCCCGGGTAAATCAAATGATTTGAGAATATTTTAATACAAACTTGATAATATTTCTAATTTTTTTTTTTTAGATTTCAAACTGGAATTCGTGGAAATTAAATTAAATTTCACCGATGCTGAAACCTTTTGCAATAGTAGAAATTCGACTTTAGCCGTTTTGTTCAACGAATCGGAAGAAGAATATTTTTTAAAGACGATCAATGATAACTCGGATTTTCTTGACAATTGTCGAAATAGCAACTTTATAGGTATAGAATTTAAAATATTAATTAATTAATTAATTAATAAAAAAAACAATCTTCCAGGTTATAGGATGATTTTAGAAGAGGAACTCAACATAGATGGACTTCCAACGTTGAGTTACACGGGGGAATTGACCGGTTTTGCTAATATTTGGTTAGAGGGTTTATTCGATCCGGATAAAGATTGCGCCATTTTGATTTATCGTCCGAATATCAACGAGTTTGGTTTGAAAAGCGAATCGTGTACCTTTCGAGCGAGTTGTTATCTTTGCGAAACAAGTAGAAAAAATAATCAAATGTAGACATTTTGTGTTGAGTGACGTCATTTGTTATGTAGCTCAAGGCTGTCCCGGCAATTCATTTTGTTATGTATGGAGACACCAAATAAATCATACGGAAACGTACTCGACAGCGAATCAGTTTTGTAAGGAAAAGAAAAACGGGCATCTGGCCAGGATCCGGAATAGAAGTATGATGGAAGGGATGCTCAGACAGCTGCTAGCAAGCACGGGAAATTTATTCAAGTTGTATTCCAAAGAAGCCTGCCATCAAGGATATTATATCAGTAAAATATCACTTGTTTTGTCTTTGTTCCTTAATTTCGAAATGTTGGCTTCGCAGGTAAACAGCAAATGGATCTCGGTCCTCTGGGTTTCGAGAGCATCGATGAGCATCAAATAAATTATATTTCTTATACTATTAAGTTAGATAAACAACCGTTCGGTGCACATTGTTTGGGCGTTGTTCGGGATAGTAATCGTGAAATTTCATTTTCCCCCGTGCGCTGTGGTGAAGAAATGTGTTTCATTTGTCGATCAGGTTTAATTTTTTTTTTTTTTTTTTTTGTTTTACAAATTTCTACCGATATTTATTTAATTATTTTTTTTTTTTTTAGAAAATAAACGAAAATAATTGGATTCATTTATTAATTTGAATAATTTTGTATAATTCTAACATCATGACGGCAAAAATTCATGTAATTTCTTAATAAAAAACAATATTTATTACGTTTTATCGGCTTTATATATTTATAAAATTTTATAAAATTAATTAAAATTCGAAAAAAAAAAAAACTGATGTTCAGTCGTGACAAATAAATGCTGCTAAAGCATCGCATTCGATTCCTGACCATCCGATAGATGGATTGACAGAAACGGAAACGCATTGATGCCCATCCGGATGATAACTTGACGTATATAAAAAAAGAAAAAAAGAAAAAAAAATTAATCACCAAACGAGACAATTCGATCTCAATACCAATTATATAGACACGGCAAACCCCCCGTCGACTCCACGTGCCATCTCAAAGGTTCCGTAAGATCAGAATCCGTCGAGTTATTCACACGATTGATCAAATGTTCGACTATAAAATTCCGTTCAAAAGGGCTAACTAACGATGCCAAAAAGCCGTAATTGGCTTCGCAAAAACGATGTGCATTCGCATTAGTTACCAATGTATTATTAAACAAATAACAATGGAAACCGTCGGTGACCCAATGATCATCGCACGCAACCGCCGCATCATCCAACAGCCGAAAACGGAAACTCTTCGGGAATCGAACGAGTGTGCCCGCACCACGCTCACCGAGCCGTCGATCATCTAAATGAGACACGTGACGATCGACTGGGACGAATTTCCGGCCACTAGGTGCAAAATCACCCACGGAATAACCTTAAAAAAATTTTTTTTCAACTTAAAATTGAAAAGTAAATAAAATTTGGTCATTTGTACCTTTCATTTTACACATGAAACAAGATGGCTGCGAGCAGTACTCGTCCGTCCACAAATAGCGCTGCAACTCGTGAACGACCACGCAGTAACGATTCATACTCCGTCGATTGTCATCGACGAATTTAGTAAATTTAATTTCGCGATCATTAACCGTTTTGTAAACTCGTTGTTCGTTTCGCAGATCCACGAAATAACCCGATTCGCATTGAACTTCGGCGGCGGAATTTTTAACGAGTATATCGCGAATTTTATACAACTGATTCAGATTAGTGACGCGAGCTAATTCACCACCGTCCATTTCGCAATGCTTGACCGAAGCCCGATAATCTCCTGGTGTGGTTTTGGCCATGTAGCACATGTTTGTTTCGGACGAACATTCCGCTCCTAGTCCTGTCGCGTTTTTGTCGTATTCGCACACTTGGCAGAACTGCATTCCTGCGCACAACACGTTGTTTAGTTTGAAATTCCCGGTTCTTTGAATCACGGCGCACTTTTCACGACCTTCGTCCACCATAAAAAACATCTCCGATAAACCGCTCACGTAATGTTTATCTCTGGTTTGCCATTGTTTTCCGACATCCTCCCGAACGCCTCGTTTTTGTTTTTTTTCAATCGAGAAAAATATAGTTTAGTCTTTTTAATGCATTTTTTTAATTCGAATTACCGAGAAATGCTTTGTGTATGCACGCCGCTCCGAACGAAGTTTCTTCGCTTAGAAGATTTTTAACCGCGTCCTGCTCGGATACATCGGTTATTGCTTGAATTTCGCCTCCGATTTGATTACAATATTTGATGGAATCCGAATAATTTAGAGGTTTATCGACTAAAAAAACTAAAAAAAAAAAAAAAAACGTTTTATTTTAATTTTATAAAATATTTTTCCCGAGTAGTGACGTACAACAACTTCCGGTTTTTGTTACCAGCCAAGTTGTATTGGTTAAACATACGATAGTTTGGAAATGTGAATCGCCCATAGCGGTATGGCAAGAATATTTGACCGTGGTACCGGGTTTGTACGTTTTGTTATCCCAGCCTTCGATTACGGCTCCAATCGGTGAAGCATAGAACGGTGGTTCGCCGCAAACTGAAGAAAACAATTCCGCCATGTTGGTTTTGTTCGTTTTTAAACGATCGATTCAAATTTACAGCAATTGTCCAAGGTTTCCGAGAAAATACGCCATTCGTAATCCCTCGTGCAGATCAATATTCTCATTATTGGTGCTCCTTTACTCCGATTACACCTGTATATTACTCGCGTCCCGACATCCCTACTCTCGTAGTTCCAATCGAAGGGAACTGTTTCGGTCGAGGGAAGCGGATCGCCCATACACTTGCGAGAACTAAGTACTAAAACGTTGAAAACGTTGAAAAATTAACGTTTTTACTTAAATTTCTACGGTACTTACATTCGCTGCATGAATCCGTCTTTTGATATAACACTTTCCAATTATTTTCGACGCAAATGACCATCATGATTTGTTCTTCGTCCGGATCAGCATCGCATCTGTAACCAATCGTAACTCCTGTACTTTGACTCAGTCCGTCCCAAGATCGGATCATTCCGGGAGGATTGGGAGGTTCGTTTGAACAGCGTACATCTAATTCATCTGAAATTCCACCATTTTTCACATTATTGGTTTATTTATTTAAAAATAAAATTATTACGTCGTCGTCGCGGTGTATTTTTCCTATTATTTTCTGTATTATTTTTAGTCGGGAACCGCCGGTTCACAAGATCTATTTTTCTTTTTTGTAAAATTTGTTGTTCGCCGTTGATGACGTCTGTTGAGGTTTCTTTTCCAGTCAGCACGACGATCAGGCAAATTAGAAGAATAAGTAGAATCAAAGCTACCGCTATTAAAATCCCAACAATAATTAATTTTTACGACTCCTGTGGATGATTGGAAAATAAAAAAAATCAATTACAAATTATTTTTATTAATACAAAGTATCTACTAACTTGTATTCCTCATCCACTTCTTCGGCCTCTTCACTCTCATCCTCCATTTTAGAACCTCTAGACCACTTTAATGGTAATTGAATACTGAAAAAATGTCATTTAGCTAAAAATAATAACAAAATAAAATGGTTAGTGAATAAACAGTTCCAATTTTCATCACCGAGCAACAATAATCATTGTCATTGTTATAATCATTGTTATACTAAAAACAATGCGAGTGTGTATATGTGAAAGCACATAACATGTACAAACAAATAAAATATAATTTTAATAATAATAAAATAAAATCAACAAATGCTTCAAAAGACATTTATCGGTCGGACGCAACACCAACTTCTCATTGTTTTTCGTCTTTTTGCGTGTTCAAATGTTTATTGGGTTGTTTTGATAATGCATCGATGATGTATTCTTCCAACTTATTAATGGATCCAATTTTATTCGCATGATCCCAACTTGAAAATTACAATGAAAAAGTTATTTTTTAATTTTTTTTTTAATTTAGTTATAATTACTTCATTCCTTGATGTCGCAGAACGAATTTAATTTCTTCAGGTAGTGTGTCATATTCGGTTCCTTTAGGCGACTCAGTGTCGGACATGATCGGAATAAAAGTACACCCACTTTTTGATGCAGCTGAAATCTCCTGTCAATATGCAAAAAAATTGCAAACCACATTTAGATTCGGTACGGATAAAATAAATAAAAAATTTCTTACTTGAAGTATCCAATCTTTTGGATCGTCGTAGCACTTTGTAAGGGCACCGGGTGTCAGAAGAAGAATAAAAATTGATGCGTTTGCAATGACTTGGAAAAGCTGTTCGTCGAACAA
Organism: Strigamia maritima; assembly: GCA_000239455.1. Lineage (NCBI taxonomy): Eukaryota > Metazoa > Arthropoda > Chilopoda > Geophilomorpha > Linotaeniidae > Strigamia > Strigamia maritima. The sequence goes on along the minus strand of JH431878.1, from coordinate 187,690 downwards.
ACCCGATTCCAGTTCGTCAACATCAATAAAAACCGAATACTTTCGTTCTACTAAATACTTGTTAACCAAACTGAAATATATATAAATTTGCAATATAACCATCGATTATACACCGCAACCGAAATTAAACTTACCTCGCCAAATGCTTTCCAGTAGATCGACGATAACTTATAAATATGTCAAACATTCTTGGTTTTTCACGCATAGATGAAAGACACGTGTTGTTAACGGCGTATAAGTCTAAAAAAATTCAAAACAGATATAATATCGTTTCAAATTAAAAATAAATTATGTTTGTACCATCTTTCATCTTCAATTTATTCAGTTCATTCATAAAACTGCAAAAAAAAAAAATTTCAAAACATTATTACCGTAATTAACTGATTTTTAACGTGCAATAAACTCGTTACCTCTTGCTTCGAATAGAATTCAAACCTATGGCCTTTAAATCTTCTTCAGTCAAGATGAGTAAAGCTTCTCCGTTTACACAGTTCGTTTTAAACTCTCCTTCAAATTGCGCGAACCCAATGTGATTAATCCACGCAATAACGTCTTTGATGTCCCACTCTCGAACATTCTCGCTTATCAATTGCAAAGCCTTGTGAGCGTGAATTGAAGAGGTTTTCAACGATGTCAATGGGTTAATGGCTTCGATTTTCCAAAAAATCTGTCAAATATAAATTTAAAAAATAAATATTTACCATAAACATTACAATATCGATTCCAAACCTCAGTGTTGAGTCTTTTCTTTTGAATCTGCGCCTCCAAAGCGAGATAAAATGATGACAACATTCGCGCTTCTTCCATCGAACTACGCAGCAAATAAACGATTTTCTTCAACCACTCTTTAGATTCCACTCGATCTTGACGTATATCGGATGGCAGACGTCTTTTCAAGAAAGGTTCCACTAATGTCAGAGTGCCCAATTGAAAAATGACATTTTTCGCTTCTACATTATTAAAAGCGAAAAATACAGTCGCAAAAAAAGCATAAAATTTGATTATGTGATCATCACTTGACGAGATCAAGTCGTAAAGCAATTTAGGAGTGTTTTCCTTAAGAAGATGTTGTAAAGGCTCATCCGTGCCGTACATACAAAAGTTTGTCAAGACAATGACGCAATTTCTCAGTGTGTTTACATCACTCGATTGTAAGGCGCTCAATACCGCGTTTGCGACACCGAAATCGATGACATCTCTGCATATTTGCTCCGAGGACTTGGTAAGATGAGCGAGAATTCCGGTACCCGGGATTGTGGACGCTGGATCATGTGTAGTACTCAATTTCGTCGCTAAATCCAATACTTGATCGAGTAAATATTTCTTCGCTATGTAGTTGCAGTTGTCAGCTGTCAGACACTGTTCGAGGACAGTCGCACTCTTCAGTTTGACTTTTTCGTTTCGATGATCCATCAATCTACGAATGAGTGTTTCGAGTGCCTCGATTTTGCGTAGAAAATTGCAAATTGTTGTGCCGATTTCGAAACCGTGGCACGGTACTTGCCACACCCTTCGCATAATTTCCGACACATGGTTAATGATGTTTTCGTAGTTGTCGTCGGGGATTCGATTGAGTTGTTCGAAACTTTCTTTGATGAGTCCGAGATATCTCACTTTGACAACTTCGATGTCGGATAGTGATGAAGTCGCTCCGAGAGCTTCCAAATCGTCAAACATGGTTGACATTCGAGTGTTACGATGAATAAAAGTTTAAAAGTTAACGGAATGGCACGCTGATTCAGCGTGTGAAGGAAGTATTAGCGAATTTCCCCTCCGTTCGAGACTCCAGCACTTTCTTTGCCGGGACCTCTAGCGGCCGTCTCCTATTGGTTCAAAGTTTTTTTTATTCGAGGAACCTACGAATAAATCGAGGAAAAAGTAAAAATTTAATATTGCTAATATGTTTTTAATTTTTGTAGTGTTATTTAGTGCCAAAATTAGATTTATATTTGGTTTGCTCTTCTGCGTGCATCAAATAACGTCCATCAGTTATAAAAGTTAACTAACATCTGATCAATTTATGGATTTTTTATCTATTTACACACGGTACAAAGTGTAAATATTTAATCTACTCGTTTGTTCGTCTAAAATGATCAAATCAATGACAGCAAATGCAAAAATTATTTTTATTTGTCATCATGCATTAAATTCATAGCAATACAAATACAACCAACTTTGTAACATGCGAATTATAATTGCACGACGAGAAAACACAAATTCCTATTTTATTTTGGCAAAAGGCACAATTAGTTAAAAATTCATGAAAATAGTCTTCAAGTTTTAAAAAAAATCTATTTCGATGTAATAATCATTTCTCTAATCAGCTTTTTTTCAATATATACATAAAAAGAACCACAAAAAAAACAAATGACATATGATGAGACTTCATCTACACGAAAGGCACTCGTGATAATAAGTGGAGAAAATTAAGGCAATCACAATGATATTTTAGTTAAAAAATAGATATGTGCAGATCTAGCGAGAAACTGAAGAACAAATTAATATCACAATGTTTAATTAAAAACTATTCAAATTATTTGTTGCTGATGGAAAACCAATATGGAAGGCAAACTATAAAAGTATTATTGATTTGTTCGGCTCTCGTTTCTTTTATTGTACGATGAGTACCGACGTTGTAACTGTTTAACCCTTTGAACGCAGTACTTTAAAAAACTATTCTTCCGTCGAATCGAACGCTTTCCTAGTCACTGCTGAGGCGACAGCGGCCTCGGCAATGGAGGAAGCGAACCATTCGACGTCGCGATGCTGCCGTTGCCATTCAATTCACGCGAATCTTTGTCTGAATTCAAACTGCCTTTGGACTCGTTGCTTTGACTGCGTTGGTAAACTCCGCACCGTCCACCGCCCGGAGTTCCGGGAGTCCCGGCACTTCCGCCCATGCTCGCGAACCGACCGAAGAGACTGTCACTGCGCACATTCCTGTCGCCACGAATAAATCCTTCTAATTTATCCACGCACGCGTCTTGGTAATCGTGAATCCATCTGGAAAATGTTGGAAAGTTATAAATTATTCAATTTTTTATTGGATTTTAATTAACATTCACCTCACTCCGTTGAAATAACAAACCGGTCGCATGTCTTCGGGGAGATTTTCCGGTTCGGGCCATTGGAAATTGTCAATGATTGGAATGATATTGCATTGACTGTCTAATGCAGTAACGATTTCCTGCAAATCATAAAGAAATTTAAAAAAAAAATTAAATTATTAAATTTCTTACTCTGTGGACCCAGTCCTTGCACTCGGTGTCATTAATGCATCTATCGAGTGCATTCGGAGTGAGTACGAGGAGAAAATGTTTGGCCTGTCGAATGCTTTGCAATAAGTTGATGTCGAATTTTCCCGCTTCCAAACGTTCAACATCGATAAAAACAGAAAAACTTCGCAGTTGAAGGTGCACTTTCAATAAACTAAAAATAAAAAACAATAAATTAATATTAACTTCAAAAATAAATTACTAAACAGAAATAAATTGTACCTGGCTAACTGGGATCCGTTAGACCGCCGATAACTAACAAACACGTCTAAATTTTTATTTGTTACTAGAGGTTCTTCCCCTATGCTCGTAATTCCAGACAGATCTAGTTTAAAAAAAAAAAAAATAAAATAAAAATAAAAAATAAAAAATATTTAAAATAACATTTCTTAGTAATAATATAAACATCGTCGTCTAAACTTTGATAAATAAAAAAAAAAAAATGAAAAATATTGTCAGCGTATCCATTTTCAACTAACAAATACATCCTTGAGTTTAAAGTTTCTTCAGCTGCTTAGTGTATTGGTTTTCAAAAATTATTTTACATAAAAAAATTGTAATTCAAACCCAAAAAAAAATTAAAAAAAAAATATTGCAAAATTCAATTAAATACTGAGAGACTCTGTAATTAATTGCTTTTTTATTGCACACACATGTGCGCTTCAACTCACTCCTAACAGCTTCCATAATTCGAAGTCTGTGAATGCTGTTGTCAATGCTGCATTCTTGGGCAAGCTGTTCCTCCGTGAGATACCTCAGCGCGTCTTTATCAATCCCCGAATGCAGCATCGGATATGTGTATTGTGAATATTCGCTTCCAATATTTTGAAGTAATTGATCCAAATTGGTCGGGTCGCACGACGAATAATCAGCCATTTTCTTTAAAATCGCTAACTCGCGGATAAACCTTAAAAAAAATAAAAAAAATATAAACATAAAAATAAACAATACAAATAATAAAACAAAACAAAAAATAGACCTCTTCCTTAGAATCCCATTTAATATTCCAATATCGACTCGCAAATTCTCCTCCGTCAACTGCAGCAACAAGTCACCATCCACCCGACTCGACACGAACTGAGTTCTCAAATCACTAAATCCAATTTGCGCCACCCATTCGATCACATCTTCCACTGTCCACAACGGAACTTGCTGACTCAATTTATGCGGCACCTCCTCCCCAATCAAACGCAGCGCCTGCGCTGCATATTTCGAGGCAATTGCATTAGGACTACTGGCAACCTTCTTCAACGGCTCGATGGCTCCGATTTCCCGAAAAATCTACAATTCAAAACAAAATCAACAAAATAAAAATCCACAAAAAAAAAAATTCTACCTCCGTATTTCCCTGTTTCTTCTTAATCCCAGCCTCCATCGAAAAATGAAACGCGGATAAACTCCGCGCCTCCTCCCTGTTGCTATTCAAAACCGGCACGAGCCTCTGCAACCAATTTTTCGACTGTCCATGCGCATGGGCCACGTTACTAGTCGCAAATTCCACCGGTGTATGCGACGTAATAAATGGTTCAACGAGATCCAAAGTGCCCGATTTGAGAACGGCAGCTTCGATTTCTTTATTAGCCACGAGCGCGGCGATAGCGAGACATGCGTAATATTTGATGTTGTCGTCGTTATGGAAGGCCAGTGGGAAGAGCCACACAGGGACCTTTCTTTTGATCATTTGTTGTTGGTTCTCCGAACCCCCGTACAATGATAAATTCGCCAACGCGTTGGCGCAATGACGTAAAGTCTCCACATCGCTACATCGACATTTGTAGAGGATCGCGTCGAGGCCCCCGAGTCGGATCACGTCGCTGCAAGTGCCTTCCGAGTGCTTGAAGAGATGTTCGAGGATCCCCGTGCCCACTCGCGAGTAGCCCTCTTCGTGACAGGTGCTGCAATCGCGTGCAACTTGCACAACCTTCTCCAGGCCCTTTTCGGCGACGTAAGCGCGGTTTTCCGTAATCAAGCATTGTTCTAGGACGCTGGCGTTTGCAAATTGGACATCTTCTTTTATGGAACTGAAATTTTGGATGATGATATCGAGGCCGCCGTCGATGCGCAGGATGTTGCACAGAGTTGAGCCGAGTTCGTGTCCGTAAGATGGCACTGCCCACGCTTTGCACATCATGACGTTCATGGAGCTCAGATACGGCAGCGATTCGTCTTCACCCAACGATTTCAGTTGTTTGATGAAAGATCTCATAATTCCCATGTATTTGACTTTCGCTTTTTCCACTTCGGATCGAGACGAATCCGCTCGAAGTTGATTCAGATCGTCCAACATAGCTGCGCTTAATTCGTAATCTGAAGATGTAGTTGTTGAAGACATTCCATTGACCATAGACATCATGCCGGACCCAACCTAAAAAAAAATATATTTTTTTAAAATTTTAAAATTTTTGTTGTTGTCAATTTTTATAAAATATTACTTCGCTAGTCATTAACGAAGAAGAGGACTTTGTGCATATTCCCTTCGCAGTTATGGTCAATTTGGAGGAACTAGATTTGGCAAGATGAGTTTCCTGATGAGTAACACCCTTTAAATAAAAAAATTAATTTAAATATTTCAAAATATTTTAATTTCGGATTTAAAAATTAAAATTAAAAAAAATTAAAATTACCTGGCTACTTATAGTTTGCCGCTCTTCCTGTTTAGCGTGTGCCATTTTTTCGGCCGAAAAACCTTCAGTAGCTAATTTCATCGACGCTGCTGCTGCTACTCGTTGTTCCTGTTGAACCACATCTCCACTGGTCATCTGCCGTTGCTCCTTTTAATTAATAATAATAATAATTGAAAAAAAAAATCACATAAACCACAATTCTTTAAAAAAATAAAATAAATAAATATAAATAAAATAAATAAAATAAAAAAGAATAATAATAATAAAAAAAAACCGTTATGTAAGATTCTCCCAAGTGTCGCACTTGATTGGCAAAGAAGCTGTTGACTGGCAATATGACGTTATCCAGTCCAAATGTGCGAATAAACTCATCTTTTATGTTCCCATATTTAAACCCGGTTCTTTCATCGCCCAATTAAATTACCATTCCTACGTCTCGAGTTCTATTTTCGGAATTTGAAACCGGCCGACAACCATTTTGAATAAACAAACTTACCCCGAAATTCGCTAATAAAATTCTGACCATTTCACGAACAACAACAAAAACAAAAATCGCAACAAATCGCTCGCCACCAACCGACTAATCGCTGCACACCACCGACTAAACTTCGCTTAGGAGAACTAAGAATAAACTATCACCCCCCGAACCCAAATCATGCGCACTAAACCACATAAATGAATAATAACATCGAGTCGATACCAATTCCCCCTGAATTGCCACGCAAATCTAATCTTTTATCCTTACCAACTCCCTGATGGACCTCACGTTCATGTCCCTAGTCTTATATCCTTTCTACGTGTGTAACAGTTTATAGAACCATCACCGTGGCAACGCCAGTGAGGTAAGCAGAGACCCTGGCACGAGTTCTCCAACGTGGGGTTCACATTTGGCCCAATGCCACATCAAATGACAATAAATAGAATTTTTATATATATATATTTTATGTTTTTTAAACAAAAAAAAAATAATTTTTTTTTGTTTACCTGAGTTAACCCGGCAATTTTCTCAGCAGAGAACGATTCCGTCTCTAATTTCTCTTTAAGAGCAGACGAAGCGAGTTTTTCTTCGTAACATTTATCCCCGGTTTGTAATCTCTTCATTTCCTGATTGGACGCAGCCACTTTCTCAGCGGAAAACGCATCGGTCATCACTTTCATCTTTGACGCTTGCATCACTCTTTTCTGTTCGAATTTCATCTCCTGCACGTCCGGCGCCTGCTCCATCTCGAGAGGTTCTTCTCCAATTGGCGATCGGTCGACAGAAAATCCTCTTTGGGCGGCTAATTTCAGACCTTGGGATGAGGTGGTCGTGGCAGTCGATGAACTCATGGCCGTGGCCGCGGACGAAGAGCTGCTCAAACTGACACTGCGACTGAAATTTCGAAGGTTTTCCATCGTTTTCGATGATTCGTTTTGTTGTTGTTGTTGTTTCATTTCGCTCGTGGAAAGCGAGTGGTGCATCATCTGAGATCTTTTGCTGCTCACGCGGCTGCTGGATGACGTGTTGCTCGAAGTGTGCACTTGTTGTTGTTGTTTTTCAGCTGCTGCCATGTTCTGTACTTCGTACGGTTGGCTGTTGAGTTTGTTCATGAAAATCGTCCGTTTGTTTTGCATGTTTTCCATCATGTTAGCGACGTTGTTGCGCCCGCCATTGATTCCCATCTCGTCGTCGGCGCGAGTCCCGTCCAAGGGCAATTCGGACATCTGTGAAAAGGAAAAGAAAATGAATATAAATATTGAAATTAAGAGGTTGTGTGAAGATTAAAAGATGTGTCACAGGGTTGATGTCGTAAATCTTGGTTAAATTGTTGGTTGAATTTATTATTTTCATTTCCTGTGGTGTTTTAGTGCCCCCTAAAACCAAAAACTAGATGTAGATAATTTTTTTACGATTATTCGACGAGACTGAGTCTGTATCTTATCGCATTCAAACTTTCATTCGCGATTAATGTAAACATTCCTGGCAAATAGTTAACACCACTTTCGTCTCGATGCTAGAGTCTGGATACGATAAAAAAAAATCAAATTCTTCAGCAGATAATTGAAATTGATAGAAATGCAGTGAAATTTTAGTGGAATGTACTGGAATTTACTTAAAATTAACAATTTTGGATGAAAATGACAAAATTACCATTTAATTAGAGTAAAATTGACAAAACTCCTTCAAATTTAAATAAAGTTAACAAAACCCCTTCAAATTAAAGCAAAAGTAACTGAAATTCACTGAAATTTTAGTAAGATTGAAAAAAAAAAATACATAAAATAAGCGACTTACATGAACAAACAACTGCTGAGAAGGCATTTTATCCTCACCAAACTCTTTTTAAAAAACAACTAAAATACTCGAAAAAATAAGTCGTAAAAAAATTTCGTTCGTAAAAACTCGAAAAAAAAAATTCGTTCGGGATCGTTGAAGCGACCTAAGTCGAGTCGAAGACTGTGTCAAATGGCTCTCAGCTACGCATCTTTATATATATATATACGCACCGGTTCTGGCGGGAGGAAAAAACAAGCCGCGAGTGGATGCTGACATCGGCATCGTCGAGAAACAACACAACTCAACCTCTTATGACTCATTTTCAACTTAATTTAGCAATACACTCACCACTTATTTATAAAACCCTCTCCCAGAAAAATAAATAGCCAATGAAAAAGGCTTAATTTTGTCAAAAAACGTAATTGGCCAATTAAATATAATGAAAAACTCACCTTCAAGTAGGTAAAAAGCAAGGAAAAATCCATTGCGTTAGCCGTTATGGGCTCCCAATGCGACTAGTGTCTCAAGGAAGGTGTCGCGCCATCAACTAAATACTTTTTTAGTTTGTTTACCTCAATTTATAACTTTGGGAATGACAGCATGAACCTATGATTCCAGGCACGTGAAAAATAGAACGAGGGCACATTTCCACTTACTTGTTAGTATTCCCAAATTTAAAAAAAAAAAAAAAAATTAATAAAGATAAAAATAAAAAAATACTAAGAAAAGTTAAAAAGAAAACAAACATGTGAACAAGTTCATTTACATGGAAAATACAAAGAAAAAAAATTTTTTTGAGTAAAAATAAAAGTTTATAGAAATGATTCACCTTATCTTCTTACAAATAACATGATGTAAGATTTCCCCTAGTTGTGGTACTGTACAAGGAAAGAATAAAAAGTGATACACAACCTGTCTGGATGCCAAATATCCCACACTTAAAAGGCTATTGCCAATAATTTTTTTTTTTTTAAATTATTTTATTATTCCAATATTTGGAAAACAATCAGGACGTGATTGGTTTTCGATCAAAATGCGAGATAAATTTGAACAAGATTAAAAAAAAAGGTTGATTTGTGGTTAATCTTGAAGGTAGGCTTGCAAGAAATTACAAATAAAAAAATTTGACCTCGTTTTTACAAATCCCGAGCTTGATGAGACGCTTCCTGTTCGCGGAACCCTCCCAAAAAAAACAAAAAAAAATTTAATTTTTTATTTTTTGAGGGAGGAGTTTAAAAAAAAAGAAAAAAAAAAAAAAATTAGGCAAAAAGAATAAAAATAAATGAAAAAAAAGAAAGAAAAGAAAAAAAACATTTAAAAACTCCACCCAGAAATGTGAATTCAAAATCAAGGTTAAACATGTACATCATCCACTCGAATATTTAAATTTTATAATTCTTTTGAATATAAAATGAATATAAATATCCAAAACAACGCTAATAATCATCCCTGAAATAATGTGAACTGTGCACTCACACTCGTACATCATCACATTTCAAACCTTTTGACACTTCCAACGTTCATTTCAACCTTGAATACGAACAAAACCAAACAAACAAACGCAATAAAACCCTCAATTCAACCACCCCCATCCCTAAAATAAATAAAAAAAATAAAAAATAAAAAAAAACTCCAAAATTAATTTTCTACAATTTATTCTCACCTTTCCCCCTCCAAAACCCCAAAACTGACCCCAAACTTCACTCCAACGAGATAAATCTTCAGCCAATTCACCCGTTGTCAACATGTCTCCTAATTCAATCCATTTTACTATTCCACTCAACCAAGAGCGATCACATTTCACAATTTAAATCTCTCACGAGGAAGTTCCAACTCGCATTTAGGGTCTCGAACACATTAAAAACCAAACAGCAAGGGGGGTGGCGGAAGAATAAGAGGAATAAAACGAACCCGCCCATTCGAGTCATTAACCTTGAACACTCACTTGTCACGTATGGGGAAAAACACCTGTTGCAAGAAAACCCTCGTGCGGGGGCGTTGAAGGAGATTTCGGAGAAATGACCGGTCGATCACCATCTCCCATCCATCATTTTTTTTTCATATAAAAAAAAAATTTAATTTTTGATTTATTTCATTTTAATCGGCCATTTTGTGTCTATAAACAAAATTGTAAGGAAGACGGTGTTTGAGACGAGTCCCGTGCCCGGAGCAATGAAATAAGTGGCTCCCGAGCGACTTGACGGCGACTCTTAGGCGGGGGTGGTAAGGGGGGCCACCAACAGCTGCGTGGTGCAAAAAGGAACGCCAAGGACGTGGTTGAGGGTAGCCATTTGACGAAATAACCTCGTTGTTCGCTCCACCTGTAGCGAATTTGTGCGTTTGATGATGATGATGGGGAGGGTTTGTTGGGAGGTTAATTTGTCGTGTTGTTTTGTTTGCAAATGGCGACCACGTTCGGGAGTCAAAGGTCAAGCGGCTAGTGCGGTTAGCGCACCCTTTAACTGGTTCACCATTTATTCAATGGGTTTTAATTGATTTAATTTTTATTTATTTATTTTTGTCAAGACGAGTGAGAAAGAGAGGAAATGTTTTACGGTGGAATTTACTTGGAATTTCTCGAGTTTAAAACATCAGCCAAGAATTTAGGAAATTTTTTTTTTTTTTTTTTTTTTTTTTTGGTTTTGGATTCCTTTAAATCCCGTTTCGATAAAAGGAATTAAATTAGAAACTCAAGAATTTTTGGGATATAAAAATTTTGATGGTAGAATATTTTCGATGATTTGTTAATTGATGTGGATAATAATGGCAGGATATGAGGGATTTTTCTTAGCAAATATTTGAAATTTTAGTAGTCGTGATTGATAAAAATAGTAGGAAAAAATTGAGTCATGGGATTGATATGACGTCTACTCTTTTCGCACATTTGTAACTCGATGCTAATCAAAGTTTTTCACTGATAAAGTTGCGTAGTTTATCAATAAAAAGATAAGAAGGGGAAATAATGTTGTCATATTTACTCTGACAGGTAATATAACTTCACTTTCATTATTTACCCACTTAGAATAATAAAATCATAAATAAATAAATAAATTAAAATTTTTTTTTTTTTTTTTTTTTTTTTTTTTTTTTAGTATAAAAAAAAAAAAAAATTTCTTAATAAAATGAACATCAATAAAATTAAAAACACAATCAAGTTGGATAGGAAAAAAAATGGAAATGCCTTGACTAGATAAAAAGAAATCCATACCTGTGCAAGACGCTGTGGAAAGTAAGTCGCCATCACTAATATTCCCTCATCAATTCGAGCGCCGATCTCCTTACCACCTTCACTTTTTACTCAACTCCGTCAGTTTCACGAATCCAAACGTTGTTTGAACTCGTTGAGCCACAAAAACTCTCGAGCTGCATGCAGTCCCGTTGCTGTGCTCGCGACTTCGCTAATCTCACTGAAATGCAGCGCTCGTTATTTGGTTCCGAAATTCGCCAATGGAGGGCACGCGACGACGATGTTATCAGGAAGTGTAAGGACAAATATAAAAGTGGACTCGTGCAGCGCTTCTTTATATCAAACTTATTGAACATTAGAAAGGAAGCTTGACCAGTCATCAAATCGCTCTACACACCCAAACGGAATACGACTTGACGTCACCTTGACCTAAAACAATTTCTTCTCAATGGAAGAGAAAAAGGGAGGAGTAAAACGTCGTTCTGATTCATTCATGACTATATGCTCGTATTTGTACTAAATAAACAAACAAGGGAATAAAATTTTTTTATTTTTTAAACCTGTTGAAGCTGGAATTTCTCGAAATGTATCTTTTTTTTCTTCATTTCTACCTGCGATTAGAGCGATAAAACTGATAATTAAGACCGTGAAATAAAACTATTAATAACCTTGGGCACATATTTGAATTTACAACTTCAAAAAGTTTGAAAAATGCAGGTGAAATGCAATTAAAAAGACATGTAGAGGTTTAATAGGTTGGATAAATGACAACATCACCAAAGGGCTCGAATAAAGTATATCAGTTTGCAATGCACGCGTGCTCCTGACTTCATGTTTGAATATGAAATAGAAATGGCGAATAAATAAAAACAACAACTCGAGAACAACCTTCGCTGGAAAAAAACACCTTCAGCTAACCTTTTAACACCATCTGCACACGACTGTTACATACCTAGATGCTATTTAACACATTAATTATTCATAAATCTCATCTAGGTGCTCAAAAATGAAATTTTAAGAAATTTATTGAGTCAGGCTGAAAAAGGAGCTAGGTTTCTCAATGCTTTTCTCATTTAGCGGATTTTGACCCATAAAACCCACACAACTCCAAAAAATCAGCTGTTGTTTACAGAAATCAACATGTAAATAACTTTCTTTTTTAAAAAGAAAAGCATGAATGAATGATGCAGAATAAACATACAGTTACGGAAGTGCAGAATGACCAACTCGACCTTATAAGTCCCTTAAAACAAAGTTTTCTTGGAATTAAAGTCAATAAGAAGTTACCATGGGTCATTACACAGGAAAGGGGTACTAAATTTACTTTAATTTCGACATATCCGTACCGATATACTGTAATAACAAGATTGGAATTGTTGCACCATGGGGTAGCATGTAAAAAATTAGCAGAACGTGTGCCCAATAAAAATCTCGTTATTTAAATGTACGGTGTGGTTTACAAAGCCAATAAATCTTGTTCAAAAATTTATTCTTACCTGAATCGAACGCGGAATAATAAGACAATAGTGATTTTTCTTCCGAAAATGGTAGTAAAAACTCCACAATAGAAGAATAAATTTGGAATTAACTACCGTACGGCTTGTTGTTGCTTTTTCGAGAAAAAAAAAATAAAAATAAAAAAAAGCTACCCGGTTCGGTTACCGTTGCCGCGATTTCGGGGGTGTATCACTCATCTTTGCTTCATTATAAGATGAGTCAGAAAAACGCGTGTGGGAGTCCATTCACGAGAACGAGATGGAGACAGAGGGCGCCCCTCGATTTACGAAATGACTCACTTAAAGGTCAACGCCAGAAGTTTCAACAACTTACTGCAAATAACTCAACTTACACACAAAATATAAGATGGCAGACGGGCCATATTTGGAACACAAGTTGCACATTCACTAACACTTAAAAAGTTAGTTTAAGAAAAGAAAATAAATAAATAAATAAATAAAAAGTATGTAAAGGTTTTATTGTCATTTATTTGCATAATTTCAACTTGATAATTTTTTTTTTTTTTTTTTTTTTTTTAAATTAAATTGAAATAATTCATCAACTGATGTTTTTATCTGTTTTGGTTTTGGTATTGGTCCAAAATGTGCAACACCTGGACTAGATATTCGCCCAAAAATAATCGACACAAATTCAACATGTAAACAGAAAGAGAAATTTAATTTTTTTTTAAAAAAAAAAATAAAAATAAAAATTGTG
>JH431878.1:116900-174113 GCA_000239455.1 Strigamia maritima | reverse complement strand
AAAAAATTAAAAAAAAAACACTTTTTAATATTAATACGATTCTGAACACGAGCCAAGATTTAGTTGAGAAATGTAGCGTTCGATACTTTAAAAGAAAAATGCCTTAATGCATCAATCACCATGACAACGACTGATGCCACATGTCAAGCGCATTTAATAAATGACAAAATAAAACCACAAAAGCCTATTTTAGCCTCCCAAGTCCCATCTCGCAGCTGCAACTAATTTTACACAAGTGTGATTTATAAACATTTAAATAATTTGCATATTTTTTTTCGCCACCCCCTGGTGAAGATAAATAAATAAATAAAACTCACATTTTGCGGACATTCCATCAACTCCTTCTTTTTATTGGCCACAAACTGCCCCCTGCAAATCTCCGCTTGAAACGACCACGATTTCGGAACCCTCTGCGCCGCACTCCTATTCCGGAAGTAGATCAAACCGCCGTTACATCTTCCAGGTTCACTGTGCTGGCGAATGAATACCCGTGTTGTCACCGGGGAGCGAACTGTCATTGCAATTCGGCCATTTAGGCGATGACCGATGTCCATTCGGATGCCCCAGGTACATGGAAGGGCGTTGGCTGGGAGTAAGGGTATGGTGGGGGTGGATTCTGACAGTCGGGATAAATCATCGAGTGAATTTTGATGAGTTTCGAGACCTTCGTTAGTCTCGGGGATGACACTATTGCGACGCATTGGAATGAACGGCATGCTTCACTGCACAGCGCAATGCGATGCGATGCGAGAATCCAATGTGATGCAATGACCAGATTACGCGATCTCTTTTCTAATATACTCGACAATCGGACACAAGTTATTGAAGCTTACAAGTTAGTCTAGACCCAGTCGACCTCCAATGCCAAGGATAAGTACGTATCTTAAAAAACATCTTGAGTGTATTTTTAGAAGATTCGCCACGCTCCCAGACCCAGAGTACTACATATAAACACAAACGTCATGTGACTTTTTTTTTAGTTAAAAAAATAACTGCTGCAGAAAAATAATTTTTAATTATCAAATGCAAGTTAAGTATTTATGGTAGAAAATTGCCCTTGATTTTGATGTTTTTTTTTTAAATTTTTTTTCCTTGGTTATAAATTTTTAGCTTGCAGTCATAACCATGACCTATAGAAAATGCAATTTGTTCATGAGAAATTTCATTTGTTCTCACGAACATGTCCCCTCATTAAGTATACAAAATAACTGCACATATTTGATCTATTTATAAACAGCAGATTAATTTTTTTTTTTAAAGTTTATTATATTTTTTATGATTTATCAGTAAGATAATGTTAAAATATTTATGAACGACCAAAAATAAACATTTTAAATATAATATTCATGAAGAATATAAAATGCATGTTTTTACATTGAAATTATGTTCCGAGGGATTTATTATCGGAGAATCAGCTGCTGGAATTAAAAAAACACATTAGCCTTAATGATTTGGAAAAGAAGGAAAAAGCTTTCAAGTTTATTAATCAATCAAATTGACAACCATAATGTGACAACTAAAACAATAGTTACGTCATTACTAATTTGCTCCCACGCATCGTAAGAGGTCGCCAACAACTTTGCGTGCCTCGCAGCCACTTCATTTTCAAGTAGCAAAAAGAAAACGAAAAATAACCGCCGATTTTTTCTCCTCGATCACTTAAAAGTGCATAAAATGTCGACCCAAGTGTGAAACAAAAACAAAACATTCACCAAACATCTTTCAAGAACAAGACCCGAAACAACCCGGAACTAATAAATTGAAATGACGTCAATTGCGGTTGATGTCAAGGTTAAAAATGATATTTAAAAACAAAACAACGCTTAAACATTATTATTCTCTCATCTCGGATTATTTTGATTTTTAATCTTAAATTTAATATCTTACCTTAGGTTGCTTTACAGCACGAGTGCAACACACTGCGGCGCCCATAACAAAGGTTCGGCTCCAATCATTCAAATAATTTGATCGCGCGGGCACCGGTAAAACACTCGATGTCCGTTATTGCGACAAAAAACGTCGTCGTGTAATGTCCAGTCCGAACTAGAGCACGTTTAAAATCCACGGGGCGGTGGTTGAATCGCACACCCACGCACGTCCACTCGCTCCACTTGACGCCGTCGGGGGGGCCCAGAGTTAAAGAAAAGTATACAGCGGATTATGCTAAAGATCTCCCGGACCCAAGGACGAGGATGCACACCTGCAAATGTTGCTCTGGTGTTCTACGTGCGATTCACGTGCAGGAATTTGTGTATCATTACTGAAAAATGTTGATGTTTTCGCGCCATGAAATGAGATAATGCGGAAAATAAGCCTCGTTAATCTTTGTACTTGAAAGTAATTTTTTTTTTTTTGTTTGTTTATTAAATGTCAAAAAAATAAAAATTAAAAACGCAAAATATAATAATTGAAACCAACATCGAATGATTTAATAACAGTAAATCGCACCAAGTGAGATCAGCGGAGAACATCAAACATCAAAATTTCATGTATAGAACGAACGAACAATTGTTAAAGTTTTAAATTGTACAGCAAATTTCCAACATTAAAAATTAATAATTATATAAGAAAAATAAAAATTAAAATCCTCACTTGTGTCCATCAATTTCTGTATTGATTTTTTTTTTTCTTTTCTTAAAAACTCTTTTCTTTATAATATGCAAAAATATGGTTATTATTTACACACTAAATACCAAAAAAAAAAAAATTAAAAAAAATTGCAGTTTTAATCTAATTTGAATATATTAATTTAAAAACATTACAAATAAAAAAAACTCCAATATGGAGAAATTACACTAAACATTTCGTATAAATGAATAATTAATTATATAAAAAAAAAAAGTGCTGCCTAATACTAAACAAAAATAAAAAATTTAAAAAAAAAAATACACCGGACAAAACTATTTTTGGTAATTAATTAAATCACAGAGGATTGAAAGACAAACTACAACGTAAGGATTATTATAAACCACTCGCGCATTAACAATTAACCTTCTTTTTAATTCCTTGTGCGTGGTAAATAGCACCTTTAAAAACACACCTTTAAAAAAATGAGGAATGTGTGTAGAGGATAAATATTATGAAAGACTCAACAATTTCATGTATCATTCGCATACAAAAATACATTTAAAAATAATCAATTTCATCATGATAATCTCACATTCAATTCTGTATACATTTTTTTCTCTTTTTTTTATTAAAAAAAAGATAAAAAGAAAAACAAATAAAAATGAAACGAAATAAATCTTACATTTTGAATCCGGGATTTTGTTTATTTACTTGCTTATTCGAAGTAGAATGACGCACGCGCGTAGAGTCGTGCCCGTGTTCCAAACTGAGAAAATCCATCCTCATGTCTTTCTCAGTCGGGGACGTCAGCGTCAAGCTGGACAATGAACTTGACAAGTTCATCGTGGATGCGATACTCACGTTGCTCGGGTACCGAGCGGATGAGTCGGCGTCGGAGTCGTCACCGGGTAAACATGTTTCCACCATCGCTTCTAAGCAATTGACGAAGTGCTCAGCATTGTCAGGTTTGGACGTCATCTGATGACAATTTTCACAATTAAAAATCGATTTAGAATAATTTTTTTTCCTACGAAATTACCTTTGCAAAGGGCCCTGCAAATCTCCATAAACCACCGAATCCAACACCTATGTAAAAATTAATGAAAAAACCAAAAAAGAACAAATAAAACCATATCACTATTAAAGCAAACTATTAAAGCTTACTTTGTAAATAATGCAGTTGCTGTTGCGACGAATCTTCGCAATTCACAATCATGTTCTGAATTATGTTCTGAATGGCGTTTAAAATCACTTGATCGTGACATAACGAAAGCACACTCTGAATTCTCGAATCCAATAAACCGTGACTAACAAAAAAAAAAATAATAATAAATAAATAATTAGCATAAAAATCAAACCGAAATCGAAATCGCTTACATAACAGGAAACACACGTGGAAAAACCACAGAACCTTCAGCTAAATATTCATACAAAATCCGTGTTTCGTTCTCATCAGTCGTAAAACGAACCAGAGTCGCCTAAAACATAAAAAAATTAAATTAAAAATTTCTTATTTTTTATTATTAAATTAAATAAGCTAAATTTACCAAAACTGTAAGCAAAAGCGCTTGTGTTGGAAAATCCGTAAGCACTTCAGGATCCAATAACACATTATTCTCATTGGAAACCGAGATCCGAGCATTGCGATCTCGATTCGACGTGACGGTGTCCAAATCCTGCGAGGTCCTCGAAGATGCGGACGCCGATACAGAACTGAGCGAATGATCCGCACTTTTTTGCACTTTGGGTGTGGGCATGGAGCTACTTCGCTGGGTCTTGAACAAAGGTTTAATACTTTGAGGGTCCAAATCGAGAGAGCGCCAGCTCTTCGGGTCTTTGCTCTGATGCAACGGAGGCGTCATTGCGTGTTGCGATTGAGCATTCGCCGCTTGACCGCTCGCCTGATTTTGTTTTTGTAACCGGGCTTGAACGATAGCGTTCTGATCTAATAAATCCCAACTTTTTTGACGTCGGTTAGCGGCGCCTAGGCCCGAAGCCGCGTTTGTTTGCGACATATTTACGTCGGCCGCTTGACTAGATAATATAAATCGGATAAAAACAGTACAAATCGCACACGTGTAATCAACTAACCTCGACGCTACATTAGTGGCATTAGCAGGGGCATTCGCAGCTTGTTGCGGTTGCGAACACACGTGTAAATGGAGCCCCACTGAGAAATTATCGGTCGAAGCCGATTGCGAGATATTTCGTGTGCAGCCGTGCTTTAAGTGGCATCGATTGCGAACTTCGTCCGACACCGACACCAAAGCTAAAAAAAATTAAAGAATTTGTCAAAAGAATGTTGAAATAAATTCGAAGTTGCGTTTTACCTGCCAAATACGCTACACTTTCCGAAGTCACTTCAAACTTATCACGTTTTCGGGGCCGAGCAACGATGCCTAATAACATATTGAGAACGCGGGTGGTACGTGAAACTGTAGTTGGGGTCGGATGACGAAACCCCTTTAGTAGATGCCCGACTAATGCGAAATGAAAGTTTGTGTTGAAGCTTAAACTGACAGCTTGATCTAATTGCTTGAACTGCCATTCTAATGGCTCGCGTGTTGACATCATAACTCTCTCCAAAGTCTGAAATAAAAAAATTCAAAAATAAATAAAAAAATAATAAAATTAAAAAATTATTAAAATTAATTACCTCATCTTCAAAAGTTCCTTGCGCATCGAGAGTATGTAAATTTTGTTCCAATAACGCTAATCCCGAAGCATACAGCGACGGTTCCTCTAACTGCAGTACGGAAATTGACACCCAAAACAAAGCACGATGAATAGGCGATTCGTGTCGCAGCAACGGTTGCAGATGCGTCAAGCAAATGACAATTGCGTCGATTAGTCCGATATCGTTAAACGATTCGAGTGCTTTAACCAACGTCCTCAATAACTGCTTCATCTCCTGATCGGTGATCGTCTTACTAATGCAACCGAACACAATTAAAGCTCGCGGTTGAAGTGCAGGATTGTAGCGAATAGCAAAACTCTTTGCCAACGCTGTCCACTGCTGAAGCCATTCACAACTCGGAAGATCATGCATGCACGCCTTAAAAAAAAAATCAATTTAAGCGATTAAAACAGTAAATCAAACACCGAACCTCCATTATTTCCAGCAGGGCGTCAGTAATAGTCTCTAAAGATAATAACGACAACCGTTCTTGATCAGCAGTAGAACAGAACGACCGATCCGTCTGCCGATCGTTGAGTCTGTAACTTGAGCGGAATGCCGTGACGGCAGCCGATTTAACTTTACTGATGCCAAACAGCAAGTAAAATTTAGGTAGAGAAAATTCATCTAAACTGAGTCTGAGGACTCGTCGAGACTCCTCTGAAATTTCAAAAAAATGTCAGTAAATTGTCAAAATTAAAAAGAAATATATATTTTTTAAATAAAAAAAATAGATGCGAAATGTTAAACTAACCACTAAAAGCAGGATCAGTGCAAGTGCATAAAGAATGAATTATATTGATAACTAATCCGTGAGTCGATGCACGTAGAGAAACGGGTCCCGTGCATACTAAAAACGGAATTATATGAAACAAAAATGGCAAATGACTGGCTACGTCCAAGCAATTGTTAAATGACAACATGAGCAAATAACGGGCTAAGATTGCGATGTCATCCCACATCAAATGTTTTTCAAGCGTTTCGGTGGGCGAGGTGCAAGTTTTATCTATTACCTAAAGAGCGGGAAAGAAAAAAATAAGGAGAACTGTAATCAATCATTTCTATGAGGTCGAGTCTTACATTTATTAAGCGACTAATAACTTTTCTCGCAACCAATCGCACGTTCGAAGAGGCCAATGCAACTGCCGTGTCGGCCATTATTTCGGCTTGCGAGGACCCGAGGCCGCCGGTAACACTGCGTTTTATGAACGAGTCTAGAACCATATCGATTAAATCGGATACTTGGCCAATATTGCCCCAAATTTTGGCTTGTATCGATGGATACATCTGGATAAATGATCATTTAATTAATAATTTTGATAATTAAAAAATAATAAATAATTTTTTATTTTTCCCGCACTTCAACTTCCTCTATTGTCATCGTTATAAGTTTATCTAAAATCATGGCCACTTTTTGCCTCTTCATATCATCGCGTTTCATGTCGTCGGTGTGTTTACAAAATCTGTAAAAAAAAAATTGAGTCATTAATCGATTGCGATAAAATAAATTTTTCATGATAAATTACCGGGTGAGATTCGGTAGCCATGGAGTCATATATTCCAAGCACAAATGTTTCAATTCGATGCTGGATGCCCGAAATCCCTGTATGCATTCTTCTAAAAATTCTAATGTCAGATGCGGCTCGTTAGAAGCCAATTTTTCACTAATAGATTTGATAAAGATTGTGTTGTTTGACGGAATGCACAAACCTGAGTAATAAAAAAAGAATTGTAATTAATGTTCCACTAAATTAATAAGCGATTTTTAATCACCGGAAGTTTCCAACAGTTGCCCTTCAATCTTCAAATCAAAAGTGGCGGTTAGAGCGCACAATAAATTATAGGCAGCGGTTCGTAAATTTGGATCCGAACTGCCCAAGTTGAGCAGAGCTGTATTGAGCAAAGTACCAGGAACATCTTTGGGACGAATTTTTTGATGAACTGTTACAGAATCCTAAAATTTAATTTATTTTAGTTAAATCACTTTTGTTTTGTTTTTTTGTTTATTTTTTTTACGGGTTGAGACAGTTCCCAACGGGAACGAATGTGAATGATCGCTTGAACGATACTGTCGCAGTCGTTGTGAATGAAAGACAGAGGACCGCTCTCATTGGCGATAGTCAACGTGAACTGGTTGTCGTCCACAAGACAAACCTCTTCGATTTCAGAAGCGTAGTACACATCATTCAACAGCAGAGAATGACTTAAGACTTTGGTTTTTCTGCTGAAGTTACTTGAATGGCTGTGGGACCGACTTTGATAGCTACTTTCGTATCTTTATGAGATAATTTGAGCGCGTTGTTAAACACTTTCAGATCTTCATCTAACGACAATGTAGCACCAGGAAGCTTCTGTTGATCTGGATCGATGAAATCGTTCAGACGAGCAGGAGTGTCGATAAAAACCAGTTTGCGATTACCCTAAAAACAAATAATTATTTCCCAAACTTTATTTAATTTAATTTAATTCATACGGTACCTTCAACGGTGCTAGTATACGGTCATGATATTTGGTGTATTCTCGAACCCAAGAATTACAATTATAAATATAACACGCTTGAATTTTCTCGTAGGCTACTTCTGGCAGAACTACAAACCACTTTTGCAAAAATTCGGTCTAAAAGAAAATTTAAAACGTAAATTTATTAATAACAAGTGAATAATTAGTTTGCAAATTACTCTAAAGCGATTATCTGCACACGTATGTGTGAAATCCACAATTAATTCAAAAGGTTTGTGACAAAACGGTTTCAAAGTGAGAATAACATGATAAATTAACAGATCTCCATTCGTTTCACCAATTCTACAATAAAAAAAACATCAAATTACAAAATGTTACCACAAAATAAATGTAAAACCTACTTATATCGCCTGGCAATGTAATAAAAAACTGGATTATTGGATTTAGAAGTGCCGGCCTGATAAAAAATATTGAGACTTTTGATCGATTTAAACTCGTCTCGTTCGTGCATGTTATGCTTCGACATTATTTCCTCAAATTTGGTACTCATCATGTCAACACTGCTCCAACTGTAACAAAAATTAACATTAAAAATAAAAAATAATAAAATAAAAATAAAATTCGATAAACGCACTGCGAATCAATAGGTTTGTGTTCCGGTGGTCCGAGATAAGCCAGCAGCGTAGCCATCTTGTCAAACGGTCTCCGTCCAACAGCTTTATGGTCTCTGCTGCTCGATAAATAATCACCAATTTTTTCTTGGTGATTCCACAATAGACGATGCAAAGCCAGCACATTGGCATCGCTGATGAAAGACATGCTATGACTAGTTTGATCCACTGTCTCGCAATCAGACGCAATTTGAACGAAGAACCTCCTTCCAAGTTCAAAATTATTGCGTAAAAAATCGTTAAATGGCAGCATATATTGCTCCTTAGAGAACTCTAGGCAGTTGGCGATGTTCTGCAGGATCTTGGAGACGAGCATTAAGCCCCGTTTCACAGCCTGCGGTGGCTGTTGTTCAACAATCCCAGTTTCATAAGGAGACACTAAAAACAAAAATACATTATTTCAAATAAGTAATAAACAAATCATTCTACCAATTGCTGGATTTATAAATCTAAGAAATATGACAGTGCCCACAGCTCCGATGTTATTCAAAGATAACTGCGGAAAACGTTTACTTAAAACCTGGTATAAACAATGGCACATACTACGTAATTGAGGAGGAAACCTGAATAAATAAGAATAAACAATAAATAACGAGTTCTAAAAAGTTTTTTTTATTACCTATCACTGGATGAAATAATAGCGTCAAACACTTTTTGAGTGAGATGCATGAGATTCTGTCTATTTAATTCAAGATTTTCTCCGTCATTAAGTCTGGCAGGATCCACCTCGTAACTAAGGTAAGGTTGTTGAATGAGGGGAGTAATTAAAGGTTCTAATAAATTGTGTAAATAGCTGGCTCCATAGATCTTGAAACAGAACGCCATTATTTTGCTGCCTAGACTGTTTCCACGAAACAACGTTTGCATGCAATCAGAGACTTCAACCTTTAAAAAAAAATATGAAATTAAAGTTAAAATAAATTTTTATATTAAAAAANAAAAAATAAAAATTCTCACTTCTTTATAAAACATATTCCAAAGCAACGGCGCCAATAAATGTTTGGCGTCGAATAGCGTTACAAAAACACGCGCGAGTTCCTCCATTTGCGGAGTAACCACGACGCTTGCCAGCGCCATGGCGATTGGCAACTCGCCCTTGTCGCCGATCATCGTAACCAACTGCACAAGTTGCTCGAATCGGTCGGCAAGTACAGTTTCTGCTAAAGTATCGAATTCCGTTCCCTGTTGCAAAATCTTGGTTAGAACTTCAATAAACGCAGTTCGCGTCTGAAGATCTTTATGATAACCCAAACTGATGGAATGGGTGAGGCCGCTGTCGATATTGGCGCCGAGCAAATTCGACATGGCTTGAATAGTGGCGTTCCGAAGTGTGCTCAATTTACTAGAATGTATTCGCTGCCTGGAAACATCTTTTTCCAACTCCTGCGCCTCCATACAGTCGTTCAGTAAGTTCATAAAAAGCGTAAAAAGTCTAAAAAATGTATAAAATATATAAAATATATAAAATCAATATAATTTTTAGGCAATTTTTCTATTTCATACTTAAGAAAGAGTTGTGACTTCGCTTCCATCAAATCTCCACGATCGCTTTCTTCAGGCTGCAAGGGCAAACCTCGAAGAAGTGCAGCAACAGCTTCCATACACGCTTGATCTAAATCCCTAGTTATAGTGGAAACATCACCAGCAGCCGGCGGTGCTATCTGGTGGGAATTTCCCATGACCCAGTCAGTGAGATAGTCGACCATCTTATTGCGGAATTTCATCTCCTGACGAAATGCAAGATCATCTCGTCTCTGCATCATGGCTTCCACCAGTTGGCACAGTTTCGTCTTGATATGAATAGCGTGAACGGTTGTGTCCAAATGACGAACATATCTGGAAAAATTCTCGATTAGTGACTTATTAACTACTTCTACAGTTCCACTCGCGACGAAACCTCACCTAACAATAGCGGTCATCATATTTTCAATGCTGGTAACTCCTAAATGTTCCGATGGTTGGTCAGTTTTGTTTTCCAAAACGTTCTTCATAATAAAAATAATGTGCTCAATAAACTGCGTGTTCACATCATTCACTGTAACTTGACCTTGCGTCGTGAAAAACTTCTCGACTACAATTTTAATTTGATCGAACAAGATCGGATACAGCGCCGAACTCATTTCGTGAGCAACGAGTTCCTTCACATGTTTCTGAATCAATGTACCAAACTTCTCATTGTGGCAAACCAGCAATCGTAATAACATTTCAACAAACCTAAAAAAAAATTAAATATTTAAAAATTATATTTTAAACAAAAATAAAAACAAATCGAGATATACTTCGTAACCGGGCAGTATTGCACATCCTGCCCACTGCTTTGCATTAAATTAGTTTTTCTAGAATCCAGACTAAAAGCAGAAATGCTGGTAGTCATGCGAGATGATTTCCTTTGCAGGCAAACGCCACCCAAAGCGCATAAAAATCCAGTCATGTTCACCCATTCGTTAAATTGATCCTGAGTTTAATAAATAAACGATTAAAAGTCCAAAAAAACATAATTATTTCAACACAATTCTACCTCCAATTCGTGTTCAGTACTCTGGTGGGAAGCGCGTCGCTTTCCCGCAGTGCGGAAACTGTCACTAATTTGGCCTTCTTCCAGTTTAACTTTGGGATAACTGACGAGTGTTTTAGTGACCACATCCCAATTATTAAACGTGTCTTCCCACGCTTGCGAGCATCCTTGCGTGCAATGCTCGATCTTCCTGAGCAATCCCATAATCCGCTTCTGTAATGCGGCTCGTCCAGTTGTTAGAATCGTGCTCGCAGCCGCCAATTCGTGATACACGTGATAATTCGGAAGCCAGTAGGTAACCGTGAGTTCATCCGGACCGCAACAAATGTCGGCTTCTTCGCACAAAAGAGAGAAACACGACATGGCAACCAGAACCGCGTCGATCTCGATGCTCCATAAATAAATAAAAAAGACAACCTAAAAAAATAAATTAAATTGAATTTACTTTTAAACGAAACAAAAGGCAATAACTCACTTCTAATTTAATATGAGCCTGCCGACATATCGGAATATTGCTGCCCACATTAGCGTATTCTTTGTGACGTAAAAGAAACCTATTCCGTAATACTAATATCTCTCGCAGCCATTTTAAAATTTCCGTATAGTTCATAATTTGATGTTGGGTTAGTTTCTGCGATATCGAAAACAGTACTTGTGAACTGTAAAAACAACAACAACAAAAATTAATAATCATTTAATTTTCCGAATAATTGAGTTGAATGCTACCTCACGTCCCAAAAAGTATTAATTGGAGCCTCGGGATTCCATAATTCAATCTTTTCAGGATGATGAAGAACAAGCAATGCTTCCATCGCCTCTTGAGCAACATCAGGCATCGATGGTTGATGAACCAACGAGACTAAGCCATTGATCAATTCCATTGTGCTACTTTGAATTTCGTGGCCCGCTTTGCCCCGATTCTAAAACATCAAATTAAAATTAGCGAATCGTTAAAACAATTCATTAGACAGTTTGCGATTTCTCGTGCTAGACAAAAAATTATTTTAAAAAAATGTCATCAAACCACTAAAACAAAGAGACGAGATTTTTTAACAATATCTCGTTTTTTGCCACTCTCGTAATGAAATAAATCTTGTAGGAGAAATCGCAAACTGTCTATTAAATACTTACAATGAGCATTAACATAGGATCGGCGTGAATTAACCGGACCATCCACAATAAAAGATTCTTGTAACTCGGTCCTTCTTCGGATGGTTTATCTTTAAATTTCAACGTACTCATTTTCTCTTTCAAAGTCAAACTCTGTAAAATTAAAATCAAAAAATTAAAATTAATTCAAATCGGAATATCGAAAGCATTAAAAAATAACCTGACACAGCTGTCCAATGAAAGCAGAAAATCACAATTTTTTAATACAATAAATAAATATTATTATTTTTAATATTACCTGAATCATTCTTAGAGGTGTGTGACTAATACATCCTTGAGTAACTTTGGTTAATGTGTCGGTAAACATGGCTCTTAACTCGGCCGATTTCGTATAAAAGATGTCGATTTGAGGCCACCAAGGAAGCCGTTGTTGAGTAATAATCCTGTACAGCGCATTGACTAAAACAAAGTGATACGTAGAAGGTGACGATTGGTTCAGACAGACTTTGAGGGCATCGGTGTTTTGAAAATTAGGCATAATATGAAAAAACGAAACAAAACAATCGATCATTAAGTCGACATCTTGATTGACGCTGCTTTGGCCACGAGAGAAAGACTTGCTGGGATTAAATAAAAACATCTAAAAAATAGTAAAAAAAAAAAATAAGAAATTAATTGTATTTTGCTCGAAATTGTTAAATTGTTACCTTTAGATCATTAATTATACATTGTACGAGAGAAAAAATAACGTTTGAGTTGTCTGATGAGTTAATATACATAGAAACTTTACACAGTTTAACGCATGTAACAGCAGCTGCTTCTGTTAATTGTTTGCTGGTACCATGAGGTATCAGCGATTTCTTCACGCTGTCCAGAAATTGTTTTTTCTTGAAATGTCGCTGCGAGTACGGACCATTTTGATCAGCGTGTACAATTTCTTCTAAGATTTTCTGATTTTATAAAGAAATAAATAAATGTTTATTTAAGGTTCGGTTAATGGATTAATCGAACTTACGGGACAAAGCACCAATAAAAGCATCTGAATGGGCCAAACAGCTGCTCGTCGTTTATTACTTTCAGCAAAAATGTCCAATAAATCGAACAATTTTTCACAAGCATCGGATAACTCTTCGTTGGGTTTCTTATACAAATCGGCAAATTCTTGAGGATAATTATCGAGCCAATTCCATATAACCTTTTCCAAGCTACTTAGTAATACTAAATGAACACTTTTCTTTAGACACTTTAATTTCTGTATAACCTCTGAAAAATATTTTAAAATATTAAAATGAAAAAGTTCATGTAAAAAAAAATATAGTTTTACCGTTTAACAATTTAATTAGTCGAACAACGTCAACGTTAACGTGTTGTATTAGTTCAATATCGCTACAATCAGGATTTTCTTCACTGCAATTTGATAGTTCTTGTAACCTGCCAAAAAAAATGATTAAAAAACATTAAAAATATGAAATTATTTATTAAATGTAAAATCTACCTGGCAGAAATTCGATTAAATACTGCATTGAAATGGTTTACACTAAGTGCAAATAAAACTTTCGACGCCAGTGTTTTTAATTGAATCACCATTGGATTTTCATTCGGCGGGTTAATTATCTAAAAATAGGTAATAAAATAAATTAAAATCTATGATAAATTTTTATTCTAGCTGATGGTAATACTTGACAAATTTGCCGAAGCAGATGTTTTACATCGACGGGAATTTTGGTTTCATCATTTCGCCCTACATCGTTAGGTTGCTGCGAATCGAAACAAAACAAAAATCAATCAATAAAAAATCGGTAAGTAAAAACCATGTTCTAATAAATTAACCTCATTCAAACATTTCTCAATCGTATCCAACACAATAATTTGCGAATCATAATAATTCTTCTCAAAATCAGGCCCATGTGAACGCTAAACATAAAAAAATAAAAAATAAAAAAATAAAAAAAATTAAAAAAATACTAATCTCTCTTTTTAGTTTTTACCATATCGTTAACATTGACTAAAATCTTCGTGAGTCCACTGATAACCAATGAAAACTTATGTTTGCTAATATTAATCAAACACTCCTTATTCTGCTCCACATTCATACGAGAATGTGTCGTCTGGGGCCCCGTGCGGAATGGCAACTAAAAAAAAAACAAAAAAAAACAAAAAAAAACAAAAAAAATTAAGACACAATTAGAATACTACCACGCAAAAATATAAAATAAAAAATAAATAGACAGTAGACAGCTGGACAAATCCATTAAATAATTTCCTATTTCCTGTTTATTCACATTCTTTTTTTTTCTTTTTCCGTAGTCGTGCCAACAAGTCATATTTTTTTATCAACAGGATTAAATACAAAACATTAAAAAATACGATTCCGATAATGAATTCAGATAAGTAATCATCGAATGCGATCATGATCTTCTGTTCCCATTTGTTTTTATATCTTGTTATGTTTCAGATCTTGAATTGTGTGGGAATTTCATTGGCCGTTGCTGCTTAGGTAAGGCAAACATTTCATTTTAAACTTCCGTGATCTTTTTAATCATTTTATTGACTTTGGCATCCCTAATGGAAAAGAAAGACTAGATTCAATGCCTTTTAAAATGACAAAATGTTACTCCCGAGATTTCATTCACAAATCTCGATATGGGTGTCACGCATCAAGAACTTGACGTCATCCGACCGAGCAATTTCCGGTTTTCTTTAAATCATCTCATTTTCATAGCGGTTTCATTTACCTGTTCTTCAAATCGGGTGATTAATGAAGAAACCCATTCGACGGGCCTTTGGGTTGCCATCGTCAATGAGACTAGGCTTTAACCCGCGAAAACATAAACAACGGCATAGCTGCCTGCCATCTTGTTCTTCCTTCCTCTTGGCAAGATCGCACTCTAGTGACAATAGGTTAGAACCTTATAAAACGAATTTAAACAAATAAAATAACATTTAAAATCAAAAATAAAAATAAATATTAATATCAAACTTTAAAAATAAAAATTGAATTTACTAATTTAGAAGTATACCCTTTTTTAAAAAGAAAAAATAACATTCTCACACCAGGTAGCAATCGTCTTACAGCATGGACGACCATAATCATACACCGTAACATTTTTTTAAAATCATATATTTCCTTTATTCATCATCCGTGCTGTGAAAAATTAATGAAACTAAATTTCGAATCATAAGACACAATGTCAGGGAAATTTTGTTTGAGTTGCGGTGAGAGTGGCACTTATGTCCCGGCTGATGCTGCTGCTGGTGACATCAAAGAAATAAACTCTGAACTGTGTGATGTGTGCGGTAATAGGTGTAAACACGATGCTACACCTCATCCTATTATCATATCAGGTGACAATCAGAGACATAGATCATCTGGTCTCATCTATAGTGCGGTCAATACAGCCGAAGACATGTCGCAGAAGACGAGCAGCATTGTCCAACCAGACGAAAATCGGTCGAAAAGTGCTCTTGCCACCGTTTTGATTTTATTTTTTGTAAATTTGCTCAATTACATGGACCGATTTACAATAGCAGGTATTAAATATCAATGCGTGTTTGATTTTATTAATTAATCGTGTTTTTTTTTTGTGCTTGTGTTAGGTGTTCTACCTGAGGTGCAGACGTTTTATAATATCGATCATACGGAAGCTGGGCTTCTACAAACGTCTTTTGTTTGTAGTTTTATGATACTTGCGCCTATCTTCGGCTATCTAGGCGATAGATATAATAGGAAGTATATTATGGCAGCGGGAATTTTATTTTGGAGTTTGACGACATTGATTGGATCATTTATACCCGCAGG
The DNA here is from genome assembly GCA_000239455.1 of Strigamia maritima. Classification (NCBI taxonomy): domain Eukaryota; kingdom Metazoa; phylum Arthropoda; class Chilopoda; order Geophilomorpha; family Linotaeniidae; genus Strigamia; species Strigamia maritima. Next base: position 158,313 of record JH431878.1, on the reverse strand, counting down.
AGTAAATATTTGTTTAATTTTGTTTTTATTACGTAATTATTTATTTATTTTGTTATTTTTTTTAGTATTTTTGGTGGTTTCTTTTCTTTCGTGGATTGGTTGGAATTGGGGAAGCCAGTTATTCGACGATAGCGCCGACAATTATTGCCGATATGTACAAGGGTACAATGCGTTCACGCATGCTCGCCTTTTTTTATTTTGCAATTCCAGTTGGCAGGTGAATAAATGATGAGAAAATTTGTATTTTTAATGAGACTAATTTTTATTGTAAATAGTGGAATGGGTTACATGGTCGGTTCTAATGTAGCTAAAGCTTTTCAATCGTGGCATTGGGCTTTACGAGTACGTAAAAAAAAGTAGATTAAATTAAAAATTTTTAATTCTCATTTAATTGTTTAGGTGACGCCCGTATTTGGGATAATATGCGTGCTGCTTTTAATATTCGTCTTGAAAGAACCTCCACGAGGTGAAAGTGAAGGTGGACATGACTTGGCACCGACATTATGGAAAGAAGATATGATTTCACTACTTCATAAGTATAATTATTTATTTTTATGAATGAATATTCTCATTAATGGTTTTTTTTTGTTTAAATTTAGTCCAAGTTTCATATGGTCGACTTTTGGTTTCACCGCTGTTGCATTTGTGGCTGGAGCTTTAGCCTGGTGGGGCCCGTCGTTTCTGTTGTACGCGGTTAAAGTTCAAAAGCAAACGACAGATTTAGGAACGTGAGTTTGATTATATTTCATTTAGTTTTATTATTAATTAATTAATTTTATTGAAACTATATTTAGAATAAGTTTGGTATTTGGCGTGATTACCGTCGTTGCTGGAATAATCGGAGTTACGGCGGGGTCATTGGCTGCGCAGATGTTAAAGAAACACGACATGACTGCGGATCCACTTGTTTGTGCATTCGGTATGATTACCAGCATGCCGTTTCTTTTCTTCGGCGCCATTGTGGCCGAACATTACACAGCTGCGGCTTACGTAAACATAAAATTACATGAAAATTTGAATATTCCATTAAAAAAATTAATTTACAGACGCTTATATTTTTTGGCGAAGTTTTTCTATGCCTTAATTGGGCATTAGTAGCCGATATTTTATTAGTAAGTTAGAAAAACTATATAATTTGTAATCCTACAATGAAATATAAATAAATGTAAATTTCAGTACGTTGTCGTTCCGACCAGACGATCATCTGCCGAAGCTTTTCAGATTTTACTTTCTCACGCACTCGGTGACGCTGGCAGTCCCTACATAATCGGAACAGTAAGTTGGAGTTTTTCAATTATTAATTATATTACTATTAAATTTTTTTTTTATTTAGATCGCGGATGCAATAGGGGATGGGAAATCTCCAACCAATTTCATGGCTTTTCATAGCATGCAATGCGCACTTTTTACCACGTGTTTTGTGAGCGTCTTAGGAGGACTGTGTTTTATCATATGTTCGTGGTACATCATCGACGATAAAAAGAAAGCTGATGACATTATACGAGGCAAGTGCCTGACAAACTCGCTTGAATCGGTGTCTGATGGAATTTTCTTCTGATTCCAAGAATTTTTTTGAATTTTAACCCATCTAAAAGTAATATGTTTTATGTTTGTAAATTTATTTATTGCTTTTATATAATGACCTTCGGTCTTCGGTTTTGTCTGTGACTAATTTTAATTGCTGCAAAAAGTTTTTTTAAAAAATAATAATCACGACTAATAGATAAGATAAATTGATTTATTCGGGTCACAATCTGCAAGTTTTACATTCTAACTTGGAAAATGATTGGGATTTTTATGTTGTTTTTTGCAGCCATAACTATTTTGTACCTAACTAATTTCATGTATTTTTTAAAAAGACAGCCAGATTTTTAAATAAAAGTTGTAAATATGTAAATTTATCGTTGTTGTCCAATTAATTAAGCTTCTTGATGAATGATTTTACAGGTTTAGATGCTAAACTTGTCGCTGTGCCATTAAAAACATCAAGCAAGTCATCCGCTGATGAAAACATCCATTTGAAAAATGGCGAGGCAGTGTGACCAAAAATTGCCTTAAAATCACTTGCCGTACCATTTTTACTCGCCGTACCATTTTTACTCGCCGTACCATTTTTACTCGTATTTTTATAACACTTTTTGATGGAAAAATTGGGGTTGTGCTTTACTAAAAAGATATTTTTATTGTACGTTTTTATTACTGTATAGCTAGTTGATAAAAATGAAATTTGTTACCATTATTATTTCAATTTCAATTATCAGAAGAAAGAAGTCGGATTACCGAGACCTTGACCACTATCTACATTCGGTGTTCATTTCAAACAAAGTACATAATTCCACAGGTTTTTTTTTTTTGATAAAAAAAATAAAAAGTGACAAATTTGAAGTAAGCACTAATAAATTAATTTATTGCTATTTTTTTTTTTTTTTTACTTATTGTACATTGTCAAACCTGGAATTAACTCATAATTATTAACCATCCGCGTCAAAAAAAAATTAATGGAATGTAAAATTTACAAAAAGATTAGGTCATCGGGTGACAACCATTATTCAATTTAAATTTTTTTTTTATCAGTTTACTTTTCCTTCTTATCGGTGATTGTGTTTGGCGAGACGTTCGGTGAAGTATTTTGTCCAATACTGAAATCGGTCAAGTTGTCATCTGTCGCTAAGACTTCTTTCGATGACTTGCCATTATTCGCGCATTTGTTATTTTTGCCGTAATGATGGTATTTCAGGACTAATTTTTCCGTAAGCTTTTGAGGAATCACACTGGATGTAGTGATTATGTTTCCCAAAAAAAGTACTAAAAATGAGACACTTAACACGGGCACCTAATAAAATAAAAAAATTAATTAATTAATTAAATTAATTATACAAAAAAAACGATTTTATGTAAACACTTACTTGCCACTCTGTACATAATTCATGATGAGCCAAATGATACAAAACGTAGGCATTGTACAATTGGAACAGCTGGAAAAAAACATAAAAAATACTATTAACATCGTTTAGATGTTAATCACGTGTTTATTCAGTGTTATTTACATAACCCAGGTATAAAAATGGCAGTAGAAAACTCAACCCCTTCCACATCCACGAATGAAAACCCTCTATAAGAAAAATAAATTACAAAAAAATCATCTTTAAATTAAATAAATAGAAATTGATGTTACCTATTGTGATATCCATGTTATGCCTTTCACCCAACGCCTTAAGTCGGTAGAGGCAACCTTGTTGGTATCGAAATTGTAAATATTGTAATAAACCGATGTATAAATTGAAAACCATAAACTGTTTTCGAAACATGTGATAAATTGGAGTGTCCGGCCAAATGAGAAGAATCGCACTCACGACGGTCGAAATGAAATGATGAGCCCGCCACCAACCTTTAATCCTGAAATACAAAATATTAAATTAATTTTTTTTTTTTTTATGCATTTTAATTTTTTTTTTTTACCGGGAGCCATTAACTTTTAGTATACTTTCACGAATCGTTAATGTGCAGTAATACCACACGAGCAAAAACATAAATGCTGAATCCATAGCACTGAAAAAAGTTAAAAAGATTAAATTTTTTTTGTGGTTTAATGATGAATTTAATTAAATTACCGGTAATTGACTAAAGTTAGGTTTATAAAAGACCATACAACTCCAATGGCAGTCACAATTAATTTAAATTTCTCGAATTCATCTTTGTACCGAAATTTATCTTGATTATTCATCAACGATACTCCGACATTACCAAGAATTATCTTCAAATAAAATCTGAAAAATAAATCGCGTAATCAAAATTACTTTTCATAAATGCAAAACTATTTTTTTTAAGTCGGTTTTTACCCATTACTTCTAGGTAATGTTTGTTCCAAGTCCCTAATTTGCTCACTTCGATCGTTCATTTCTTTCTCCAACTTGTGCACATTTTCTCTATCTTCAACCGTTAAATTTTTACCGAATCTGAAAATTCAAATTAAAAAAATATACATATATCATAATATTGCTGCAAAAAATAAATGTTTACTTACTGCTTTTTAGAGTCAATTGTTTTAGTCCTAAAATAATATTAAATAAACAAAAAATACATGCAAATACAAACAAATTATAAAATATGCATCTTAAATAATAAAAATTTTCATTCAAAATAGTAAAATTATAACGTGCATTTAAATTATAATTATTTTAGAATAATTAATTCATACTTCTTAAGTGATGCTTTTATTTGTTTCATTCGATAATTTTGATGAGAAATTTCTTTCAGGCATGAATTCTGAATGCTTTGAAGTTCTTCTAATTTTTTAATATACTGCTTGTGCTTGACCTAAATGAGAAATTAAACGAAACATGTCAATGTTACGTAAACATATTCATGGATCTTATCAAGTTATCACCTCGAGTTGCTGAAACTCGGCGCTCAATCCTTCCCAATCCTCCACGCATCCATTAATTGTCGGATTATCCATAATTTGTGTGTAATTTTCCACAGTTCCTTTAAGATAAGGAGCTTATCGACGGACACTCAATGTAGTACCTTGACATTGAAACAACTAAAGAGAATGATAACGTGATAGCTTGCGCTATTTAACTGATGAGAGCGCCACTTGTCTTAGAAAACTACGATAGCGTTTAGGACTATCCATATCGATCAATTTGTTATCAATTTGTTATCAAGCAGATAACTTATGCAACAAATTATTTTTGATATGTTCACCGTAATTATTTAAATAAATAAATTATTATCTAAGTCTTTGATTTAATGATTATTAACTCGAAATTTGACTCGCAGTATATTATTAGCGCCAATAAAGTACCGTAGAGGGCAAACATGTAGCGCCGCCACTAGTAAATTATCGAAACTATATTTTTTTTTAAAAATAAAAATCTTGATAATAATAGTAATAGTCGTATTATTCAATATTTGGATTAAATATTTATTTATTTACAATTTTCCTTTGAATACTATCAAGAATTATCCTCATTCTTCACAACTAAATATTAGGGAAAAAATTGCGTTATCCATTCGCGCATGCTCCATTTCTTCCATCTGTACGTCACGAGCAAAGGGACTCAGGTTATCAGGATAAAAGGTTTGGTGCTCCGCAAATAAGTGAAAATTAAATTTAAAACTAACATCAATATTATTTCCTTCAGAAAAATGGCTTTCTCAATGTTAAATAGAAGTTTAATTCGAGGATTTAGCAGGTTTATGGTGACCTCTCAATCGCATCAATTGCAATTTGTACCAAAATATGGGCAATCGCTGAGTTATTTCACCAGATCGCTAAGTCACTTTAATAGCAATAATAAGGTAACGCTATCCAAACATTTGGAATCAAATACCTTATGCAAGTGCGGCTGCAGATGCATGCATACGAAAGGTATAACAACAATTTATCCCTTTAAAATATAGGCCTAACCACGTGTTTCATTTTTCAGGCGATCAAGAGCTGGTACAATTTCTGTTGGAAGAAATTAATGCTGAAGTGAATTCTCAAAAGCACCCTTCTTTACCGAAAATTGAACATTTCGAAGTTAAAACTACTGGCTCGGAGGTTGTACTTACGAAAAAGTTCAACGATGAAAAGTAATTGAGAAAATTAATTTTATCAAAAGATATTTTTATTAATTTTGGATTTTTACTTTTTTAGGATTAAAGTTGTGTTAAATGTAAATCATTCAGTTAATGCGTCCGAATCAGGAGAATCGCCAACTGCTCCTAAAGAAGATAAACCCGAATCAACCGAAGTAATTATTTTGAGTTAAAGATTTAATTTTTTTTGTGTCTAATTTTGAATTTTTTAAAATAATAGATGAAATCAAAGCCGTCTTTTACTGTCGAGATCGAAAAAAATGGAAATACCATTGGATTTACCTGCTCCTACGTTGAAGATTACGCTCCAGCAGACGATGCTAGTGATCCTGACGCATTCAGTAAAAAAAGAATCTTCTATTAAAGGAAATCCAAAACTAAATTTATTTTATTTTTCTTAGATGATAATTTCAACATCGATGAAATTGTTTTCCATCAGGGAGAATGGAACGAGAAGACTTATTCCGTTTCTGGTGACATCATTGACGGGGTAATTAATTTATAAATTTAATTTTAATGTATTTTAATGTTTTTTTTTTGTTTTTTATAACTTATTTAACAATTTTTTATTTTTAAAAGTATTTGTACGATTTATTGATGAATACTTTGGAGGAACGAGGCATCTCGAACGAATTTGCCGAAAAACTGAGCGAATTCTGCACATCCTACGAACATAAACTTTACATCAAGTTATTGGAGAGTTTGAAAGCATTTGTTGGTTCTAGCAAATAGTTCAGTTAACCAATTTTTAAACATTATAATAAATCACTCGTAAGTTAGTTTGCTTATGTTATATCTTATAATTTGTATTTTAAAATAAAATTTGACCAATAAGTCAGGAAATTTGTTGTCAATTGTCATAAAGAAACAAAAACAAGCAAAAAAAGTAATACTTGATGGATGAGAATAACATCTCGCAACACAATTTCTGCTTTTTAATTATTGCTAAATCGTACACACTCCACTCTAATTACAAAATCATGATATTACACATGTGCACTTAATGTCTTGACGAGTATCGGACATTGACTGCGACCTGCACTCGGATTCAAGTGAAGGCAAGCGATTTAAGTCTCTCGAATATGTACAAATTTCAGTGTCTATTAAATGTCATCCTTTTTGTTCATCGTGGTCCGATTTCATCGATTTCGATGTTCCTGATAGCGAAATATTATTCCTTTTAATGGCTTCCTGTAATATTAAAGCGGTTATATTAAAACTGTTAAATTTTAATCGACATATATTTACCTTAACGCACGTTTGGTACGCTTTGAATAGAGGACTACATACATCTTCTGTATCGCCTTTTAGAAACCTTTCTGCAAACCACTTATTAAAACAAGCGTCGTATGTTTTTTTCAATTCGTTGCATTCTTCGCCAACACTATTCATTTTATACCTTGTAATGTAGTATAATATTATTAATTTTGGGCTATTTATGGTGGTATATTTAACACACTATCACAACCGGGGCACGTGGTGAGAGGAGTTTACGTCATTAACCAGCTTTTTCGAATTTAAAATTTGATCGCTCGAACCGGTTTTCAACATGGCGCTGATAAGAAGAATTTTATTGTCTGAAAATCAAATTAGTCGTTATTCTACCGCTGCATCTCGGGGTTCTACAAAACGATGTAGTGCGGTGAGACAAGTTGGATAATGAATGATGAAATTTTGATTTCTTTTTTTTTGTACAGATTCCATCAAAGCCAATTGATCAACGAATCGACGAGAGTCAGCTACCTCCAGTAAATGCATTAAATTCGATAGCGAAGTGTTCATTTATTAAAGTTCTTGAAAAATTATTTTTTCAGAAAACAAAAATAGACATTGCGACTATTGAGCATTTAGAACGGTTGTCTCTTGTGGATTTTGCTAATGAAGCCGGTGTTCAAAGGCTGGAAGATGCAATTAGATTTGCGGATCAATTGTTTCTAGTAGACACGAACGGAGTCGAACCAATGGTGTCTGTTTTAGAGAATAGGTAATGAATTGAGAGATTTTATTGAGACTAAAATGTACGGTAATAATATTTTGATTTTTTTTTTAAATAGGGATCTTTATCTTCGGGATGACGAAGTGGTTATTGAAAATAGTCGTTCAGAAATCATGGCAAATGCATCTAAAACCGAAGAAAACTATTTTGTTGCTCCACCTGGTGCGTGTTTTATTGGTTCGGAATTATAAAATAGTTTAATTTAACTGACGCTTGTATTTTTGAATAGGCAATATTCCAATCACTCCGAAAGCAGATGAATATTTTAAGGAAAATTTAGCGAAGATAAATGAATGAGATTTAAATTAGATATATACATTGTTTGAATGCACGGTTTTACGGATCTTGCATCTGTCAAAACTTTTGTCGGGCGTAGAGAATGAAGAGTGAACACATTTTTAAAAGCCTGTTTATTTTGTTTGTAAATGTTGTAAATGCAGGTCTCTGAGACTTTTTCACCTCAGAACGCAATAAAACATTCAAAATGTTTTTCCTAAACATAAAGAACATTAATAAACATTCAAACAACATTTATTCAACGTTTTTCTATTCATTATCGCCACTGAACACATAAATCGCATCTTCGCATTAGCGACGACAGTGTATTTACTTCGTCTTCAAAGTCATCTCATTCTGGCATCAATTTCCGTCCATGCGCAATTTCAAATTATAGACCAAAATTTAGTGCGAGACATCGCACTGGCGCATTCCGTAAATTATATTAAGATATACGCTTTGCCATCTGTCGCAGGCATCAAATTGTTTTCATATAGCTACTGTTTATCATCCGCATCGTCGGAATATTTGAATAATCTGGATGTTTAATGTATAATTTTATAAACGACCTCGCGTTAATCCGAAACTCAGTGCCTTAAAAACCATTAAGGATTAAAAAAATTTAAAAAATCAATAAAATAAAATAAATATAATTTTTTTCTTTTTTTTTCAAATTATTATACTTGTTTGATCTTGCTACCATTACAAAAAAAAATCGTTGGTTATTCCACTAAAACACCCAAAATAGTAAATCACAAATAAATCCGCTTTAAAATGTTAGAAATAATAAATTTTATTTAATATTACGATAGGGGGTTATGACAGATTTATGTTTTATTTAGAATAATTTATAGCATTTTTATTAGATTTTTGTGTTTCAGATTGGATCGAGAATTTAATTGTAAAATTTATGTTTATTTTCACTAAATAATTAAAACAATTTGTAATATTAAAATTAATTTGCACGTTGTTTTTCAATAATTTACACATTTTTAGTGATTTGAATTGATCCTATAGTAATTTTTCGAAATATCACTACATAATATTTATTTTGGATTTGTACCGCTAGGCGGAAGTGGCGCTTGTAGTCAAGCGCACAGCCCAGCAGACGACACTAGCCGCGGATGATTCGACGACGCAGGAACACGCGCTGCGGCTTCGCGATTATTTCCTTTTTAAACGTAAAAAATCCTTCTGAAAGTTGAATATTTTAAAATAGATGAACAGTAATCATACTTTGAATGACAATTTGGACGACAATTTTGATAAATTTCAAAAGATTTCGCATTTTTAACACATAAAACGTTGATCCAAAACTCAAACCACGTTAAATTATCAATTCATGTTCCGTTATGGTGTTATGGTGTTATATGCTTAAAATCTCCAATTTTATCATAAAAAAAACCAAACGTAATCCAAAAAACAACAAATTTTTTAACTAACGGCTAGCGCCCTCTATTGATAATGAAACAAACAGGAAAAACCACTCCGCCATACAAATTCAACTGTGAGTCCGATATACACTTGTTCGTGACGTAATTAAATATCCTGCCGCTGCCGTATTTTTGCAAAAAAATTGTGCAAAAAAGAAATAGAAATATAATTTAGTTTTAAGTTTTTAAGATATAAAAGATATTTTATGAATTTTATTAACTTTATTTATAGGTAATTTTCGAATTTTGCGCCGGAACAAAAAAAACACATAAGAAACGGATTCATTTCGGGTTTTCTTCAAACCCGTAATAAAAAAAAAAGTAATAAAAATTAAATTGAAAAAATGAATAAATATATTTATCATTATTTTTATTTCTTTTAATAAAATATAGCGAGTACGGCCCGATAATACTACTAATTTACTCCGAACTATTTCATCCGAGGATGCGAGGATGCGAGCACTGATCACCAAATCATATCCTGTTGTCTTGACTTTCAATTTTAAATTTTCAAATAATTAATTTGATTAAATTATAAGTTTTAAATTCCATCCAATCATAAATCAATAATAATTAAATTAATATATTTATCATAGATTTTATTATTTTTACGATATTTGGTAAGGTACATGGTACATAAAATTCGTAATCTCCAAATTCAAATTAGGTACAAATTTGCCACTCGATTCGATCAATTTTTACGAAAACCAATATCAGTAAAATTAATATTATTATATTATTACCTATTTATAAAGATATGCTAGGTTCACACTTGTCATACACTCGTGATCACACTAGCAGTAACAGTAAGAAAGTAAAAGCTAGTATCGAGCAATGTTGTTACTTACTTCCTGTTAACAGTACTGCGTGTTAACACAAATCACGAGCTCTCGGAGGTGCAGCATCCAGACTGTAGGCACAACCGAGTGTAGACGCGCCCGTCATAGAGGCAATCTCGACCCTCAGGAGCGACGTGTACGAGGACATCGAGTGTAGGAGCGCTGAGTGAGGGAAGCATCCCCCGCGACTCGGTTCACCGAGTTGCGGGAGTGAGGCATCACTGAGTGGTGAAGCAGCCAGTGCGGCCAGAGGTGGAGATGGGAGCGCGCGAGTGTTGTACCATTGAGTGGTGTCTCGGTGGTGTTAAGACCAGTGCACGGTCGAACATATAAAAGACAACCTACCGGTGATGATCTTAAGAAAGTGTGACCTGAACGTAGAGCTCTACCGACTATCGACAGAAGGGTTTAATCGTAATAGTTTTACTATTATGGTTTCAGCGATTATCTACCAGTGGGGCGGGCTACGAGTGGTGTCAACCAAGATGGAACGACTGTCCGTCTTTCCTTGGTTGGATCCTTCGAGTGATCGGATCAAGGTGTGAGCACCGAGTACGAACTTAAAAGTGTAAACGCAAAGTGCGATTGACGAGAGTTAATCTAGTTTATTTAAAAAAATATAAAAAATATTCGAGTGATTTCTGGTTTTATTAAATCTGTTTGAAACCAAAACAAAAATATGTTTACTGTTATTTAAGCGGGATTTTAATAGAAATAGAGGCTAATTTCATTTTTTTAAATGTTTTTCACAAGTACCCGATCGAGCACGGAATCGTCACCAACTGTGGGACGACAAGCGGACAATTTGCCAAGGTAGATAAAAGATGCTTACGGAAGCGCTCAGACAATAGATGGCGCCACCAGATTAGAAAACTAATAGAGAAACAAATGACTGACCCATTCCTAATAAAAAGAATTTTTTTAAATTAAAAAGTAAATTTATTCAGGAAAAATTGGAATATTAATGCAAAATGCGGAAACAATTTATTCATTAAAGAATTTAGATGTGCTGAAAAAATCAGTTTATTTGTAAAAAATAAAAATGCCTTAAAAATCGCTAAACTAATGGAGAATTTAATGATGGAAACTTTCATTAAATATTGATTTATTGCTGCAAAATCCACAAAATATCGATTTATTGTTCCAAAAATGCACGAAAAAATCGATTTTTTTTCTTTATTGATGAGAAGGTTTTGTTTTTGTTTTGTTTATTTCAGGTATGGAATCCTGCTTCTCTGCATCCTCCAACATGTGAAATACGAATCAATCCTTATTTATTGTTTTTGAAATAACATTTTATATTGGGGGATTTCAATTATCCTTATTTATTTTAAATAAAAACGTTTTATTTTGTGTTTCTTCATTTAACAAACAAATACGGTATCACCTCGGGCATCAGGAAACAACAGTTTGTTGCTTCTACTACAGTACGTCAGTGAAATCCTAAATCACAAGTCCTACAATAGTTTTACTCATCGATGATATCCAGCGCAACAGTTGTGAATGCACAGCAGTGGAATCCTAATGATAAATAGGTATAAAATCACATCAAGTACGGTCCACAGGTAAAATTGTATTAAGAATAGTTTTACATGATGTTATCAAGCAACTAAAAAGATAGCGGACAATAATTTCTTCGCTGCAAAGGGATTTGTATGATTTGTCGTACTTGTTGCAACCAGTGATTGATAATATAATATTGAAAATGTTAAAATAGCGCCAATAAGCTACGCCGAACTTTGAAACTATATAAACCACAGATCGGCGATCATCACCCAAATGGCGCCGAATACCGATACCCTTAAACATTGAGATCAGGGCATCAGGCGCCGGTAAAGGTCATAGGACAACTCCTGTCCTGAGAAAGAGGATTGTTCATCCAAGAAGTAAACAAAACACCGAACATCACTACTCTGGTGGGTGTTGTTTGTCGGTGGAATAGCTGATAAACACCAAACGCCTTGATAAATAAATAAAAATCGAAATTTAAAATCGAACAAGTTTAAGCCACCGTATTCGTCTCTATTAGCCGACATACATATTATATTATATAAAACGTTGGTCAAATTTGAGTCTTTTTTCACAAGAAATAAAATTCAATTACAATATTCAACAATTGTTTATTTTCGTTTACATACAAACAGAACAGAACGCTTCCAATTTATTAATCCGTACTTTTTAACATATACAACGCAATAATTTACCACAATTTTTTTGTCAAATCTTTCAAAAAATTCAAAATCAATTTACCATAGCAACAAATCCTCCGCAAGAATGACGAAACTCCCTATTAAAAAAAAAACAACAAAATTTAAACACTTAAATTCGATCAAATTACTCATCAAAATACGAGTTCAAGTAGAAACTTGATTCATCCACGATGTCCCATCTTCCCCTGGACGTCCCGCAACCCCACAAAACCCCACGGCTCCCCGGTATCTGAACGAACTGAAGAGCGATCGGGTACCCCGGCTTCAACTGGAATCAGACCCTATAAAAAAGCCGCCTTGCTCTAAACTGCGGCTCCCTGGAACTGGAACCCACCCCCGAAAGAGCCCCGACGCACCCCCAGCTCACGGTCAAATGCAAGAAATCCAACTACAACGACCGATTGACCCCTGATCGAGAAAGGGAAACAAAGCGGGGGGCCTGGTAAGGGCATGAATCCTCCTGGGCTAAGCCAGTTCTCGATATGTGACCAAGGGTCATCCTTGTATTTCTTACATTTGACGGACTTAACCTCCCGGTCCCTAACATTAAAATTAAATGAGGTTGTTGACGAGGATTTGTTGAGATGCGGAAACTGTTTACAATAAAAAACAATAAAATAAAATTAGTAACTTTAAATTTAGAAAGAAGCAACGGAAACATTTGACAAAAATTGTGGTAAAAATCCCCCAAATATTAGAACTAAATTAAAAGTGGCTGATGTTGGTCTGTGTAGCTTCATCTTACAAGTTAGAAATAGTTGGCGGGTGCTGGCGACGACAACTTTCATCCGTGTATTTCCTGGAAAGAACATAATCTGAAAACAAAGAAAGATTAAGATTTAATGAGTTATTTTATAAGTTATTTTGATTTAATGAGTTAATTTAGTGACTGATGCTGATATTCCGGTGTTAAAACAAAAATAATTCGCCGATTCAAAAATGGCGCCGTGCGGGTGATGACAACTTTTACCATGATTGCCAAAAAAGAAAATAATATTAAAGAAAACAAAATTATGACTATGAATTTAGAAAATGTACGATGACAGATACGTTTTAAACAATGCACAAAACCCATTTTCAAAGTATTTTTGAGGATGAAAGAAGATTACATTGCTCTTACATCACCATCGTCATAGTTGCCGTCGCCGTCCTTGACCTCGCATCAACCTTCTTCCCATAATTCACCGAAATATTTTGTTCTGACTTCCGGTCGTAGCTGCTGTTTTCGGATTTCTCATCACAGATGGTGTCAGTTATCACTGCTCCCCGACCCCGAATAACGTTTTTCACCGATTGTTTGTATTTTTAAAATAAATTTTTAAAAAAAACGTAAAAAAACAATAAAGTGTTCTGAGCCTATAACAGGACTGGAGGTACTGTGGTAAATAATACATGCTCATTACTCAAAGTAAAAAGGTAAACTTGGCTAATCAACAGATGGCGTTAGTCACTAGTCATTATTGACTACTAGCGCCCGGCATGTGCGCAGACTTGCCAGACATGTGTAATCGCTCGTGTTTTATCTGCGATCATGTCGTAAAAAAATTAAAAAACTAATTTTTATTTTTATTAATTCAAAGTAATGGCGCATATATAAATGTTTCTGTGACACTTCATGTAATGCTTGTTACCGTACTTTGTGTTTTACGTTCTGTTCACCAGATGTCGCGATAATCTGTTTAATGGGGTTGCTAAGCAACCCTAGACGCTAAACGATGCGCGGCCAATGCTAGGATTAAACGAGCCGAATGTCCGAATCATTTCAGAAGTTTATCTCGTTCGAAATGGATGACAAGAGAATCGTATGGCTTATTCAACAAGTATTAGATCAATTGGATTTTCCAAAGGACCCACGATTCATTGAAGATTTTTTGTTGAACCAAGAAGTTAACAACGAAACTATTATCCGATCGTTCGTCAACAAATCGCTGAAGGAGTCCGAAGAAATGTTGGATCATCCGACGCTCCTCGTTACATTTTACAAAGACTTTGCTGAATTCGAAGAGGAAATAGAATTACCATTCTGTAAAAAAAAAAAAAATTAATCTATTAAATCAATAAATATTTACTTATAATTTATATTTTCAATTTATATTTTCAGCGAAAGTGACTTTATCCGATCAAGATTCTGATGCCGATACAGCAGCCATGCACAGAGGAACGAGCATGTCGGAATCCACGGCATCTTCCATCACGAGCGGTAAATATGAATAACGAGCTGTTTTAATAGTGAAATTGAATTGGATTTTGTTTAGAGCCGCGCAGCAAAGCGAGTGCATCAGAGCACCTTACTGAAGAAGGAGAATTCTTCGAGGAAGGACCAATAAGAGTATTCTTTATTATTATTATTATTTTTTTTTTTTTTAAAAAAATATTTTTATTTTGTAGAAATTAACTCATGTTGTCATTCGTCCTGTTCTTCACGTTCTTGACGAAGTGAAAATAGGAGATGATGTCAAGGAATTACTACATGTTTTTCGTATATCGACGGATCCAATTCCAGAATCGATGCCGAACGAAACTGTAGATGAGTTTATGCCTCAACATGTCGAGTTTTTGTATATGAATTCTGAGGATTTGACGTTTCTTCAACATTTCCTCCAAGTAAAACGAAAAAAAGAAAATGATTTGATAATTTTTAAATTGATTAAATTTTTTTTTTTTTTTTTTAGATTTATCCACCGATGTTGAGCAAAGGAGTGGATTACATGTTTTTAAACGATTCGGCGATTCACCAACCACCGAGAGTCAGTTTGGCTGAAGTTTCGTACATGCAGCATCAATACAGCAAAGCCAAAGTACGGGATTTAACGAGAAAAATACTTATTTAAAATAAAATAAAATAATTATTATGTTTAGGTTAGTAGAAGAGTTTTGGTCAAAAGTCAAATGCAAGACGACTTCGAAATTAATATACAAAAGTTTTATACGAATATTGAGAGAATTCTCCAACAAATCGAGGGTGATATTCGTTTGGAAATACCTGATATCAATGTTGGTACGTATAAAAGCAGTATTTTTATTTTTATATTTATAACCCTTGTAAATTCTGAAATTTTTGTAGACGGTTTGCCTCAAGAAATGGGCAAAGACAAGTCGGTGATGGCTATGCTCGAGCACACGTGTTTCGTGTGGATCAAACAAATGCAGATGTGCATTCAACAGCAAAAAGCCAAAGTGAATTTATTAGAAATTATAAAAAAATGGCGATAATTTTTTTTATATTTATTTGTTTTTTTTTTAAATTTAGGTTCCGTTCGGTAAAGGACCGTTAGCGGAGCTTGATTATTGGCGGGAGAGGAATGCGGGTTTTAGCACGATGATGGAACAACTTCAGGTCCCCGAAGTGCAAAAGATTTTACATATTTTGACCGTCAATGAACATCCGGCATATCAGAACTTTTTGATGAATTTCTCTGAGCTGAACAGAAATTATTTAGAAGCGAAAGATAATATTCGGTTTCTAAATACTTTAGAACGACAGTTCAAGGTTGGCCGAGCGCCATTTTGTGCATATAAAAAATGTAATTTTCTGCTTTTTGTGCCTAAAATAGATAATTTTTTGTCTCTTTTTAGACCATCGTGTACGGAAACACTTTTCGCGTGGTGACGGACATTATTCCATCGCTCGTGAATGTTCTTCGAATGGTGTGGATCATATCCCGCCATTATAACCGGGACGATCGACTCGTACCTCTCATGGAACGTATAGCTTGGCAATTGGAAGAAAAAGTGATCAAATTAGTCGATATTCGGACTTTTTTTATGTAAATTATTTTTAAATATTTAAGATTGACGGCTGTAATCGATTTATTTTGATTAATTATTCAGTAAAAACCAGCCACGCACGGTGAAAAAGTTGTTGATGCAAGCCAAGAGCATGATGGACGTTTGGAAAGAATCATACTACGAAACGAGGGCAGTTATTGAGCTCGGAGGACGCGACGCGAGATGGGAATTTGATAAAATGAAATTATTTGCGCGGACGGATTACATTGCGGAAGTTTGCATGAATTTATACGAAATTGCGAAGGTCTAAAAATCACAATATTTTTATTTTTCTGTTTTAAATACATAATTACTAAACTTATTTAACTATTTAGATTCAAGAGGAATTTATGGCCATTTTCGGCCCTCAATTGAGGTCAGTTCTCGGGGATCCACGAAGAATCGATATGGTTATATCGAGAATCATTCTCATGGTGGAAAAGATACAAAAAGTAACAAAAAAAAAAACAATTATTTTATTTTAGTTTGATTATGGTAATAATTACTGAAATGTTGTCAATAGGTGGACTTTGAACTGTTTGATCCGAAAAACGCACCAAAATGGAAACAATGCATGGATTGGTTTAAAGGCGAAGTAGACAGTATCGAAATGGAAGCTATCAATATAATAGACGAATCATTCAAGAACCTCAGATCAGCCGAAGGAGCCTTGGACGTTATTATCAATTTCCAGCAAGTCAAGTTCCGCGAATCGATCAACAATCAAATGACCAAGAAATTCAACGATATTTTACTGCAGTACACCAAAGAGGTTCGTATTTCTAATAAATTACGAATTACGGTATCCAGTAGTTGTGGGTATTTCCCCATACATAAGAATTTTCATTTTTTTTCAAGTTGGAAACCGTAGAGAGAAAATTTAAATCGGAAGTGAGCAGACCACCCATCTGCAGAAGTCATCCTCCGACCTCTGGAGCCATTTTTTGGGAAAGAACCTTATTTTATAAAATTAAAAGACCGATGCTGAGATTCATGCAAGTCGAGCAGTTAGCCAATTCCGACATGTTGCCGCTGGTGAAGAGTCAATATCTAGGTGTGGGACGCATGATGAAAGCATTCGAGGACAAGAGATTGAGAATTTGGCGAAATGATATCGAACAAAATACAGGACAGTATTTGAAGAAGCCCGTGATTAAAGTAACGGACTCTGCCACCGCTTTAATGGGTCATCCGCCCGTAGCAAATACATTTGTTGTTGATTTTAATCCGTGGTTACTCTCTACGATCAAGGAAGCTCACTTGATGGAAGCGTTGGGTTTTCCTTTGCCCGATATTGTACGAAATATTGCTCTGCAGGTAGAAAAATAAATTTATTCTTTTAGCAGTAATAATAGAGCGGAAATTGTATTTTGTATTTTTCTAGGAAGAATCTTACGCGCATCACGTGTATTTACTTAAAGCGATGTTGTCGCGATATGATGCCACCTTGTTAAGCTTGAATGCAGTTGAAGTAATTGAATAAAATACTTAGAATTACAGTGGTGAGACGAGGATATGGCAAAGATAGCTTTTGGGTTGAAAAAGAATCCTTTTTTTACTCAAGAACGTCTATATTTGAAATTTAAAAAGCAGCAGAGATCCTCGTCTCACCTCTGCTAAACCGCTAAACTTAACTTGTTTAATAAAAAAAAATAATATATATATATATATATTTAGGCATCGGTTTTATCCCTGTACATAAAAGAAATGGAAGCGAGCATTCAAATAGGGACTAAAAGACTCAATTGGAGTTCTCTGGGCATAGGTGATTACATCCACAAGTGTGTGTTGGCCATAAATAAATTTGGCGCTATTGTAAACCAACTGAAAAAATACGATCAAGACATCAAAGAGCGCATTTACAGTATTATGGCGACATCTTTCTTCAGGCCCGACGATTTCGACGACGGTGCTGTACTACCGGCTAAAGAATTTTTCAAGGTGTTGGAGAAACGTCGCGAGCGAGAATTGGAATTACTCGTACGAAAATACCGATCGATTCCGCCAATCATGACGAAAGTAGAAGCGTTGATTTTACAAACCAACACCAGCAAAGCAGCGCAATTTCAATATTATTATTCGTATTGGGAAAGACGAATTTACAACGCGCTGGTTAAAACGATAGTGTGGAATTTGCAGACGCTGAATAGCATTTTGATCAACGATAGACCCGTTTTTGAAGTTAAATTGATTTTCTTATCGCCGGAGATCACGTTTCAACCCACTGCTGGAGATATAATGAAATTAGTTATGGCGTCCATTAAAGATTGCCTGGAATCGTGAGAAATTATTGTTTTTTTTTTTGTTTTTTTAGATACCGTATTATTTTTTATTTGATTTCTGTTGTTTTTTAGGACTAAAATGATTATCAGATGGATGCACGGTTCTTGTATAGAGACTCCTGTTCAGAAAGTAGGCAATGAAACGAGGGTCTATTCGATGTATTTGGATATTTCGAGGAATAGACAAATTACTGACAGTGTGTCGAACATCCACACTAATGTGACTCGTCTCATCAACCAAATATTTTCTATAACTCAAAAATGGCGCAAATACAAGTCTTTGTGGACGTTGGATAAAGAACAAACGTGCCAGCAATGGTTGGAGAAAATGCCAACTTACGTTAATTTTGATGATAAACTCATTTCTTATAGAAAAATAATTGATGAGGTTAGCATTTAAATGTATGTAAAAAATATAAAATTTTATTGACTTTTTTAATTTTTTTTAGATGAAAATGGAATGTTACACGAAAAAATTAGGTGGAATAAGTCTTAATTTCGAACCTTTGAGTAAAACCATAGACAACTTTGCCATTCAATGGCTTAAGTACATAGGAAGTATACTTCACGCACAGGCATTGGAAGAATTAAATGAATTTTGCGCGATGGTTAACGTAAGAAGAAATTACGACGCGCAAAACGTTGAATTTATATCGATTTTTATTTTTAGACAAAGTCTACAGATATTCAAAAACAACCGCACACTCTAGAAGATTTTAAATTTGTATTGGCGATTATTTCATCCACGAAAGAACAGTCCCTGGAAATGGAATTCAAACTGATAAACATCCAAGAGTCGTACAGAACGCTTCTGATGCACGGAATCGAGGTAATTAATGATGTAAAAAATAACCAATTTTTAAAATTAATTCTTTCAAGGTGGACCAAAATGAACTGGACGTTTTAAAACAACTACAAAAAGATTGGCCGAAGTTGTGCTACGAAGCTAAAGTCGTGGACACTAGACTGACGCCATTTAAAATCAAGTTCGCGGATGTAAATGAGAAAACGTCTAAAGAAAAAACCACAAAATCGCAAACCGAACAACCATCATCTGACAACTTCTTTTCACTACCACCAGGTTACTGAAGCTGAAGTCAAAGTTTTAGTCGTGGACATCGGCAAATATTTCGATGACTACATGCAGCACGGTCCTGGAACAGTTGGCGACGACTTGGAAAAAGGCGCGGAAGTAGTTAAAAACTACTTGGACATTATGCAGCTCTTGGTGCTTCGAAGAAACGACTTGGTTGCTGCCAAGAAGCTATTTGATTTGCCGCCGACTCCGTACCCGCAATTGGCTTTGATTGAAAAAGAAATGGAGAATTTCGTTTTGATTTACGATTTGTACATGCAATTGAGGGTTCGAGATTTAATTTTCGTTTTTGTTGGTTATTATTATTATTGTTTGTTTATTTTATAAAAAGCTTACTCAAAACCAATGGGCAGATACTCCGTGGATAAATTTAGACCCTAACGAGTTGATAGACGGAATAGACTTTTTTTTGAAGCAGTTTAGGAAACTACCCGCAGTGGCAAAAACTCATCCGATCGGTAAGATTCTGGAGACGAAGATGAGAGAATTTAAAGCGTCGGTGCCATTGTTTATCGATCTTAAAAGCGATGCTCTGAGAGAAAGGTTTTGCCGTTATTATTATTATTTTAAATTAAATTTAAATTTTTAAATCATCGGAATTGTTTTTCAGACATTGGAAAATGTTGATGGAGAAGACAAATCAACATTTTGATATGTCGCCCAATAGATTTACATTGGGTGATGTGTTTGCGATGAAGTTGCACCTGTATCCGGATGAAATTAATGAAATATTAACGGCTGCGACGAAAGAATTAAGCATAGAAAAAGTGAGCCTAATCCAAAATATATATTACACCACTTACAAGCGATATAATCGTGTTTAAATAGGGGGTGAAAGAAGTGAGCGAAGTTTGGGATGGAATGAAATTCGTTATATTGAAATATGTGAAAAATAACGTCGATCGTGGATTTGTTTTGGGTCCCGTTGAAGATATAATTATAATCCTCGATGATAATCTGATGAATCTACAAAGCATGTCGTCGTCTCGGTTCGTTGGGCCCTTTTTGGGTATGGTACAGAAATGGGAAAAAACACTTTCTCTCATCAGCGAAGTGATCGAAGTAATATACTTAAAAAAAAAATGTTTTTGTTTTTGCTATAAACAACTTTGATTAGGTGTGGCAAATATTTCAAAGACGATGGATGTATTTAGAGGGAATTTTCTTAGCTGGAGATATCCGAGCCCAATTGCCGGAAGAGGCCAAACGATTTGATGACATAGATAAACTATTTCGAAAAGTAATGAAGTAATAGTAAATTAATATACTGAATGTGACAAATATAATTTTTTTTTATAGATTATGACGGAGAGTTCGAAAAAACCGATAATTCGGGAGGTGTGCAGTGTCCCAGGTCGATTGGAAGAATTGCAGAAATTGGCGGATGGTTTGGAAACGTGTCAGAAAAGTTTGAATGAATATTTGGACGCGAAAAGAAATGGTTTCCCACGTTTTTACTTCATTTCTGATGATGAACTTTTGTCTATCCTCGGAAGCAGTGAGGCAGTATGTGTTCAAGAACACATGATTAAGGTTTTATTGACGATTACGGTTATATTGAATAAGTGTAGAATTTATAACACGTGCAATAAACAGATGTTCGATAACATTGCGAGTTTACGGTTCGGCAAAAGCATAAGTAATCTAGTCTGCGCGTTAGCGATGAATTCGGCTGAGCAGGAAGTGATGGATTTCATCGATTATGTTACTTGCGAAGGAAAAGTCGAAGACTGGATGAACGATATTGTGGCGGAAATGAAAAAAACTAATAGATTCATCTCGAAAAAATCAATATTTGAATATGCCTTCACGGACAAAACCCGGTTAGTTTATTAAAATACCTAACTTTCGAATAAAAAATAATAAAAGTATTTTGGCTCGTTTTTAGAACCGATTGGATGTTGGATTTTCAAGGTATGGTTTGTTTAGCTGCCAATCAAGTATGGTGGACGGTGGAAGTTGAAAATTCGTTCGATAAAGTCAAACAAGGCAACAAAAGCGCCATGAAAATGTATTTGGAGTTCCTCAATAAACAAATGGACGAACTGATTATTAAAATCAGATCGCAACTGGTGCTTAACGATCGTAAAAAATTTAACTCGGTGCTGATCATCGATGTGCACGCGAGAGATATCATCGAGCAGTTCGTGCGCGACTCGATTCTCCAGGCTTCAGAATTTCGATGGGAAAGTCAACTGAGATTTTATTGGGTCCACGAACCCGATCATTTATATATTGTTCAGTGTACGGGCACTTTCGAGTACGGGTACGAATACATGGGGCTCAACGGACGGCTCGTCATCACGCCATTAACCGATCGCATTTATTTAACCATCACTCAGGTGAATTTAAAATTTTTCTCGCAACCGCCATTTTTTTTTTAATTAAAAATCAATTTTTATTCTTTAATATTCAAAAGGCCCTTTCCATGTGCTTGGGTGGCGCTCCCGCGGGCCCAGCGGGTACCGGAAAAACAGAAACGACCAAAGATTTAGCCAAGGCACTCGGAATTTTGTGTATGGTGACGAATTGTGGCGAAGGAATGGATTTTAAGGTTTGATAACACACAAAAATGGAGATTATGTTTTAATTATGTTTATTTTTATTTTTAGGCCATTGGAAAAATATTTTCCGGTTTGGCGCAATGTGGCGCTTGGGGTTGCATGGATGAATTTAATCGAATCGATGTATCGGTGCTGTCCGTCATTTCCACGCAATTGAAAACCATTCAAAACGCCCTGATGCAGAAGCTGAAACGTTTCCAATTTGAGGGCCAAGAAATCTCGTTGGATAACAAAATGGGCATTTTTATTACGATGAACCCGGGCTACGCCGGTCGAGCGGAATTACCGGAAAGTGTGAAAGCCATTTTCAGACCGGTCATGTGCATCGTACCCGATTTAGAACTGATATCGGAAATTATGTTGTTTTCTGAAGGATTTCTTATGGCTAAAGTTTGTTGAGACCCGAAATTTTAAACTTTCTCTATTAATCCGTTTGATTTCACTAGATTTTGGCGAAAAAGATGACAGTTTTATACAGATTATGCAAAGAACAACTATCCAAACAATCCCATTACGACTTCGGACTCCGAGCATTGAAATCTCTATTAGTTATGGCGGGAGAATTAAAAAGAGGATCGCCAAGTCTCCCAGAAGACACAGTTTTGATGCGCGCATTACGTGATATGAACATGCCGAAATTCGTATTCGAAGACGAACCGATTTTCCTCGGTCTTATTTCCGATTTATTTCCTGGTATCGACTGCCCTCGAGTTCAATATCCGAATTTCAGCGCCGCTGTCGAGTATGTTCTACTCGAACACAAATACATCATCAACGCGAACCAAATAGATAAAGTAATCCAAATGTACGAAACGATGATGACTCGACACACCGCCATGTTTGTCGGTCCTACCGGCGGTGGGAAATCGGTCGTTCTCTTGGCTCTGCAAAGAGCGCAGATAAGACTGGGAATCCCGACTAAAATTTGGTACATCAACCCTAAAGCGTGCAGCGTGATCGAGCTGTACGGGATCCTCGACCCGCAGTCCCGAGATTGGCAGGACGGACTTTTGTCGAATATTTTCAGAGAGGTGAATCGGCCGATCGATAAAGTGGAACGGAAGTACATCATGTTCGATGGCGATGTTGACGCGTTGTGGGTCGAAAACATGAATTCGGTGATGGACGACAACAAATTATTAACTCTGGCTAACGGAGAACGAATTCGGTTACAAAATCACTGCAAATTATTGCTGGAAGTTGGCGACCTCAACTACGCGTCTCCGGCCACCACGTCCAGAGCTGGGATGGTGTACGTGGACCCCAAGTACCTCGGTTTCAGACCTTTTTGGCAGCGATGGCTCAACGAACAACTGTCGGCGTTGAAGGATATCCTCAACTTGTTGTTTGACTTGTATATCCCACCCGTGATCGATTTTGTCGTTTGGGGCCTTCTCGGGGGGAAATTGGTGGCCAAACCGAAACTCGTCATCTCGCAGACCAACTTGAATATGGTGACTCAATTGTGCTCCATGTTGGATATGATTTTACCGAAGGAAGTGAGGGAATTGGATGAGCGGGGAGAACTGGAAGTCGAATGTTTGTTCGTTTTGGCCGTTTATTGGTCACTGGGAGCCGCTTTACTCGACGACGATCAAAAGCGATTCGACGCGCTTATGAAGGAGTTGACTCGTTTGCCGAAAGCACCACCTGCTGATAAAGGATTAAATCTCAGACAATGTTAGTTTTAACTAATGACGGAAATTTATCTCTAATATAACAATTTGATTTAATTTTGATTTAGTTACACTTCCGGGAAATAGACTGATTTATGATTTTTATTACAATGTTGAATTAAGTGCTTGGAAACCGTGGCTGACCGTAGTTCCGGAGTACATTCACGACCCCAATTTGTCGTTTAGCGACATCTTAGTGCCAACGTTGGATACGATGAGAACCAAGTGGATTCTGGGTTTAATGGTGGAAGTGCAGAGACCAGTAGTTCTCGTCGGGGAAACCGGAACCTCGAAATCGGCAACGATGCAAAATTTTCTACGAGGACTCGATTCTGAATCATTTGTATATCGTTTCGAAGAAATCTATGTTTTAGAAATTTAATTTTTTTTTTTTTTAAAATTTTTTTTTTAAAGGGCGTTTCTTAATGTCAACTTTTCATCTCGGACAACATCGATGGATGTGCAGCGCATTTTAGAAGCGAGTGTCGAAAAACGAACCAAAGATGTATTTGGACCACCACCCGGGAAAAGACTTTTGATTTTCATCGACGATATGAACATGCCGCAAGTGGATACGTACGGAACCCAACAACCGATCGCGCTTCTCAAATTGCTCTTCGACAAGGGCGGGATGTACAACCGAGGTAAAGAACTCAACTGGAAATACATCAAAGATATCGGATATCTGGCCGCTATGGGCAAAGTAAAATAGAAAACCATGTTCGAATTACATTTTTAATTAAATTTTATACTTTTTATAGGCCGGAGGAGGGCGTAACGAAGTGGATCCTCGATTCGTGTCGATGTTCTCGGTCTTTAATATGACATTCCCATCGGACGAGACACTTTTTACGATTTATAACTCCATTTTGAGCGGCCATTTGCAATTATTTTCCGAAAAAGTGCGACTTTTATCTACTGTCGTGAC
Organism: Strigamia maritima; assembly: GCA_000239455.1. NCBI lineage: Eukaryota > Metazoa > Arthropoda > Chilopoda > Geophilomorpha > Linotaeniidae > Strigamia > Strigamia maritima. The sequence goes on along the minus strand of JH431878.1, from coordinate 133,659 downwards.
TACGATGACCATCAAAATTTATCAGGGAATCGTGGTGGACTTGCCGCCAACTCCGGCTAAGTTTCATTACATTTTCAATTTGCGCGATTTGTCTCGCATCTACAACGGTTTGTGCGTGACAACACCGGAGCGCTTTGAAGCGACGCATCAATTTCTCCGCGTTTGGCGCAACGAGTGTCTTCGGGTCATCGTCGACCGCTTAATCACTCAAGCCGACAGAGATTTAGTCGCCGTAATTACGGAAATTACAATAATAACGACTAGATTCGTTAATTTTTATTTTTTATATCATTTTAGGGCTACTTGGCGAGCCAATTGAAAGAAAACTTTTTGGAATCACAAGTCGAATATGCGATGCGCGATCCGTGTTTATTCGGCGATTACCGCACAGCTCTCAGCGAGGACCAATCGGACCGAATTTACGAAGATATTCAGGATTACCAGGCAGCGAAAGCGCTTTTTACGGAGGTGCGGTTAATTTAAGCGAAAACATAAATAAAAAGTAATTGATTTTTTTTATTAGATCCAGGAAAGTTACAACGAAAGCATCGGACCCATGCGTTTGGTGCTTTTCAACGATGCACTCGATCATTTAACTCGCATCCACCGCATCATTCGTTTAACCCAAGGCCACGCACTCCTGGTTGGCGTGGGTGGCAGCGGTAAACAAAGTTTGACCAAATTAGCAGCTTACACAGCGAAGTGTGAAATATTCGACATTAAACCGAGTCGAAGTTATGGCGAAACTCAACTTCGAGATGATTTGAAAAGTCTATACAATAGATTGGGTATCGATAACAAGAAAATTGTGTTCCTATTCATGGATGCCCACATAGTAGAAGAAGGTCCGACATAAAAAAAAAAAAAAAAATCGTTTTAAAATTAAAATTATCGTCCAGTAACTTTTTATGCCCGAAAAAAGGTTTCTTGGAATTGATCAACAATATGCTGACATCGGGCATGGTGCCTGCCCTATTCGCCGAGGATGAAAAAGAAAATATATTCAATAACGTACGAACCGAGGCTGCAACGGTTGGAATGGGTTTCACCAAGGAAAGCGTCTGGCAGTTTTTTGTCAAGTTAGTTTGAAATATATTATTTTAATATTATTTATTAACATTTTGCTTTTAAATCAGCAAATGCGGAGGTAATTTGCACATCGTTTTGGCCATGTCTCCGGTCGGAGATTTTTTGAGGAACCGGTGCAGAAATTTTCCCGGTTTAGTCAATAACACGAGCATCGATTGGTTCATGGCGTGGCCCGAACAAGCTTTGATGGCCGTGGCCAGCGTTATGTTAACCGAGGTATAGTTAAGAGTAGAAAAATGTTTATTTTTAATATGTAATAATATTTTATTTTTGTTTTAAAAATAGTGTCCGTTGGTGGCTCCTAAATATTGCATTTCATTGATCGAACACATCGTGTCGGTACATCGAATCGTCGGTGAATTCTCGATTTTATTTCAACAAAAATTGAGACGGAACAATTACGTGACCCCAAAACACTACCTGGACTTCATCGGTTGTTACTTGAGACTGCTTCTGGAAAAAGACAACTTGGTATTGGGAATGTGCGAACGATTGGACGGAGGAATGGGCAAGATCTCCGAAGCCACGGTCCAAATCAACACGTTGAACGTGAGACTGGTCGTGCAAGAAGTGGCGGTCAAGGAGAAAAGCGAAGCCTGTGAGCAACTTTTGTTGGAAATTGCGCAAAAAACCGAATACGCGGTGTCGAAGAAAGATTTTGCGACTACCAAAGGCAAGGAAATCGAAGAACAGTCGAAGGTTATCGCGGTCGAGAAGAGAGAAGCGGAAGACGCGTTGAAAGAAGCCATGCCCGTGTTGTTGCAAGCCAAATCGGCGTTGGACGAGTTGGACAAATCGGACATCACCGAGATCCGCTCGTTCGCAACTCCTCCTAAACCGGTGCAGTACGTATCCGAATGCGTGGTCATGTTGAAAGGACTTAAAGACATTTCTTGGAAATCGGCTAAAGGAATGATGGCGGATTCGAATTTTTTGAAAAATTTAATGGAAATGGACGTGGAAGCTATCACCATCAATCAAATCAATATGGTGAAGAAACACATTAAGATGATGGATATATCGGTGGAACAGATGAAGGGAATTAGTCGAGCCGGTGCCGGCTTGTTGAAGTTCGTCGAAGCCGTCGTGGGCTATGCGGAAGTGAACCGAGAAGTAAAACCCAAAAAAGAGAAGGTAATAAATAAACTTAACCATCAGGTAATAAATTGTGATGTAAATTAATAGTGTGAACATAGGTGGCCAAGTTGGAAAAAGAAGCGGCTACCAGTAGAAAGGAATTGGAGAAAATAACATCCGAGGTTAACGCGTTGGAAGAGATGTTGCGGTCATTGAATCATCGTTTTACCGAAGCTATGGAAGGAAAAAAGCAGTTGCAAGAAGAAACCGAAGTGATGTTGAGGAGATTGGTGGCGGCTGATAAACTTCTTAGCGGACTTTCGTCGGAAAATAAAAGGTTGGTTTCAAACAGTTAATGCAATTTTTAATTTCGTCGATTTTTTGCTCGATAGATGGACTGTTGAATTGGCGGATTTGAAACTGCAACGAATTCAGTTGGTCGGCGATTGCATGATCGCGGCTGGATTTCTTAGTTATGTCGGAGCATTTAATTCGGATTTTCGAAAACAAATGGTGGAAGATTGTTGGTATCAAGCTTTGCTCGAAAGGGAGATTCCCACGAGTCAACCGTTTAAGCTCGAGAGTTTTTTGACTGATGAAGTTGAAGTAAGCAGGTAAGTCGCACGTATTTTTCATTTATTTCATATTTTCATTTCAATTTTTTTTGTGTTTTTTTAAATTTTTTATTTAAAGATGGAATGCCGATGGTTTACCACCGGACGAATTATCCATTCAAAATGGTATTTTAACAACCCGCGCGAGTCGTTTTCCACTCTGTATCGATCCTCAACAACAGGCTTATAATTGGATTCGAAGAAAAGAAGAAAAATTCAAACTTAAAGTAAAAATTAAAAAGATGAAATTACCGTTTATTTAAATTTATTTATTTATTTAGATATTGACTTTCAATGATGCGGATTTCACGAAACAGTTAGAATTAGCGATTAAATTCGGCACCCCGGTACTTTTCAAGGATGTGGATGAATACATCGATCCCGTCATCGATAATGTATTGGAGAAAAACATCCAAGATAGTTCTGGTCGCATATTTGTAATGCTCGGGGACAAGGAAGTGGATTACGACACGAGTTTTCGCATGTATCTTGACACCAAATTAGCAAATCCAAACTACTCACCGGCAGTTTTCACAAAAGCGACCGTCATTAATTACACCGTCACTGTTATCGTAATACAAAACCATCTCAAATTTATTCCCAGCATTAAAAACTTTCGTTTCACATAAAGGGTTTAGAAGATCAACTTTTGAGCGTAATTGTGGGCAATGAAAGAAAAGAATTGGAAGAACAGCGAGAATTACTCATTAAAGAAACGTCGGAAAATAAGAAACTATTGAAAGATTTGGAAGATGCACTTTTGCGAGAACTAACAACGACCACGGGAAACATGTTGGATAACATTGAATTGATAGATACATTAGAAGAAACGAAGGTCAAAGCCGACGAAGTCGTAGAAAAACTTGCACTCGCTTTCCGAACCACAGTCGATATCGATAAATTACGAGGCGGATATCGTCCGGCAGCTAAACGAGGCTCCATTTTGTTTTTTGTTTTGGCAGATTTGGCATTAGTGAATAGCATGTATCAGTATTCGTTGGCCGCGTATTTGGATGTTTTTTTGTATTCGTTGAAAAAAAGTTTGCCCGATCCGATGTTGCACGGTCGGTTGGAGAACATCATCGATATGCTTACTGTAAATGTCTACAATTACGGATGTACCGGTAAGTTTCTAAATTTTTTTTTTTTTTTTTGTAGTTTGAATAGAATTTTTGTTGATAAATTTGGTTCGTTTAGGTATATTCGAAAAACACAAACTTTTGTTTTCGTTCCAATTGACCGCTAAGTTGGAGGAGAATGAAAACAGACTCACGTCCATCGAGTTGGATTTTTTCATTAAAGGCAGCACGGCCTTGGAGAAAAGTCGGTTTTTAAAACCGCATAAATGGATCAGCGATCAAAGTTGGGAAGATGCCGCAAGAATGACCGAATTATTCAAGGAGTCTTTCGTCGATTTATTGACGGATATTGAAAACAACGAAGATCACTGGAAACTGGTCAGTTTATAAATAAATACAATACAAGTTGCGCTTTACCTTGTCTAATTTCTTGGTTTTCAGTGGTTCGACGGCGATACTCCCGAAGTGACCGACATTCCAGAAAAATACGCCAAGATTTCGGATTTCCACAAATTGCTGCTTTTACGTTGTTTCCGCACCGACCGCGTCTTCCGAGCAATAACTTTCTACATAATAAACACGATGGGCGACAGATTCGTTACCCCTCCGGTCATCAGTTTCGAGGCGATACTAGATCAAAGTAGTCCATCCGTGCCCGTTGTTTTTATCCAAAGCCCCGGCTCGGAACCGACTGGTGACTTGATGAAATTAGCCGAACGAACCGGATTCGGTATTCAGAAGTTAAAATTCCTTTCCTTGGGTCAAGGACAGGAAAAAGTATGATCATTTAAAATGAAAATAAAAACAATTTTTAACCCTCGTTTTACCTTTTTCCCCAGATGGCGCTCTCATTACTGGAACTTTCTGCCGCGCGCGGGTTTTGGCTCATGTTGCAAAACTGTCATTTACTCGTTAAATGGTTGGTGGAACTTGAGAAACAACTGGACAAAATAACCAAACCACATCCCGATTTCCGGTTGTGGCTAACGACAGACCCAACTCCGAGCTTCCCTATTGGCATTCTACAGGGGTCATTCAAAGTGGTCATGGAACCCCCTAATGGACTCAAACTCAACATGCGAAGCACTTACTTCAAAATGCCGAAAACACTTCTGGAGGAATGCGAACATCCGGCATTCAAATCGCTAGTTTTCGTCTTATCTTTTTTCCACGCCGTCGTGCAAGAAAGACGCAAATACGACAAACTCGGATGGAATATCGCGTACGATTTTAGCGACTCCGATTTTAGTGTTTGCGTTACTATTTTGCAAACGTATTTAAGCAAGTCGTACGCAGCGCACGATCCGTTAATCCCGTGGAACAGTTTCAAGTATCTGATTGGAGAGGTATTAATCGAAATTAATCGTCAATCGATACAATTTCTGTACCGAACCTTCGTCAGGTGATGTACGGAGGTCGTGTCATCGATTTTTTCGACAGACGCATTGTAAATATTTACATGGACGAATATATGGGCGATTTTATTTTCGATAAATGGCAACCGTTTCATTTTTACTGTAACGAAGAAGTCGATTATTGTATACCGCTCGTGGGAAGCAGAGAACACTACATAGGTGCTACTATTTTATTGAAAAATGAAATTAATTAACCTAGGAAATGCTAATTAATGCATTTAATAGATTTCATCGAGAAATTTCCTATGGATAATACACCGGAAGTGTTTGGTTTACATCCGAACGCCGAAATTGGATACTATACTGCAGCGACTAGAATGATTTGGGTGCATTTGATGGATTTGCAGCCACAAACTGGTGGATCTCATCGTGTTAATATATTTTAAGATTATTTATCAATATAAATGTTTTTGTTTTTATTTTTCAGGTGTTGCTGCGGGAGGAGCGTCTCGCGAAGAAGTTATCGGCATTGTAGCGAGCGATATCCTCGCTAAATTACCAACACCGTTCAATTTAGATTTGATGAAAAAGCAATACGGTACTAATCTGTCGCCGACAAATGTCGTTTTGTTCCAGGAGATTGAGCGAGTCAATCGACTGCTTGTGCGCATATCTAAATCCCTCTCGCTATTACAGAGAGTAAGAAATTTGAAATTGTTATTTTTTCTTTCGATATCTCTCATTTAGAGTTTAATATGAATTCAGGCTTTACTAGGGGAAGTTGGAATGGATAACGAGCTGGACGATGTTGCTCGAAGTTTGTTCAATGCGCAGATTCCGATCATTTGGAGAAATTTAGCTCCGGCAACGTTGAAAAACCTTGGCAGCTGGGTCAATCATTTGCTACAGCGATTTGCGCAGTATAAACAATGGGTATAACAAAAATTTTTATTCGTAACACTTGAATTGTGAATTATTAATGAAAATTTTACTTTTATAGAGTCAATCGGGGGAGCCAATGGTGATGTGGTTATCGGGCCTCCATGTTCCGGAAACATACTTAACTGCAATGATACAATCCGCATGTCGAAAACATGCCTGGCCATTGGATAGATCGACAATGTTTACGACAGTTACTCAATTTCGCACTTCGGAAGATGTTTTGGAAAAAGAACCAATGGGTGAAACAACAAAGTCATTAAGATGTAAAATGATTAATAATTATTATTATTATTTATTAATATTCATGTGCAGGTTGTTATGTCGAGGGTTTGTACTTGGAAGGCGCCGGATGGGACTTTGACGAATGTTGCTTGGTGAGACAAAAGCCGAAGGAATTGATTCAAGAGTTGCCCGTGCTCAAAGTGACGCCGATCGAAATTCATCGACTGAAATTGCAAAATACTTTTCGAACTCCTTGTTATACGACTTCGGCACGAGCTAATGCAATGGGAGTAGGACTCGTTTTTCAAGCTGATCTCTCCACTAGAGAGCATATTAGTTTTTGGGTGCTGTATGGAGTATGTCTTATACTGAATCAAGACTAAAATTATAAGTATTTTTTTTACTCTATTTACACTTTTGTATTAGAAAGAAATTTAATTTAAAAGCAGTATTTGTATTAAATATATTTTGAAATTTTAATTTTTACTTGAAATATTGACATTAATGGCTTTTTTAGCTTCGAATGCTTTTGCAATTTGGCGTTATGAGAAATAATCACTGCAGAGCAGACGACTCTGATGGAAAAGAATGGCACTGCAGTGATGCGACATCTAATGGCAATTTATCACACTTTTGTTATTTTAATTATATTGGAAAATAGATTGTATTCGATTTTATTAATTATTATTATTATTTTAACTTTTAATATTGAATATTTAAATTGTATCAATTGAATATCGGTTAAATAATATCATATCGGCTACACATCGATAAATATCGTAACCATTGTTACCCAAAATGGCGATAAATCGATACTGATATCGTCCATATCGTCTTATTTACAACTGTAAATAAGAAGTCATCGCGACTTTCTTCATGCTTTTCAACAAACTTTTATTCCCTAAAATCTCCAAAATCATTTCGATGAACCGCAGTTGAAAACAAGATCTAATCCGAGACCGAAACACAACGATCGGGCTAGTTATGCCTTTATTTTCTCGAAAAAAAGGACTAACAGGTGAGTGCAGGTTCCAACCAGTGTCGAAATACTTTAATTACAACCAGAGAGGAAGTGCAGAAAACAAACAAACACATTAACAACGACACACCTATTTTCCCTTTGTTTTTGATGCGCGAAATTATTCGCGTTTAAAATGTTGTTAATGTCATCGACGTAATTAACAACGAAAATGCCATTTTCGCTTTCAGATGGGAGGACAAACAGTTTGCCGTCACCAACTGCCAGAAACCATCCACTGACCAGCAATGGAAGTGTCGATCATTTCATAGTACAACAACGTAATGAACGACGACAGGAAACGAGTCTGAGCGATGAGGGTAATTTGGAATTTCAAATTAAATAAATGCGGCTAATTGAATTCTATTTGATAGAATCATCGTTCCTTTACGTGACTCCATTGCGTCGTAAGTCTCGTCTGTCTCTTTCATTCGAGGATTTGCTTCACGACAGCGTCGCTGTTGGATTTTTTCTCCAATATTTATCTACTCGTGATTGTTCATCACATTTGAGATTTTGGTTGGATGCGAATAGTTTTTACGCTTCTGCGCAGTCGAGGGTTCAAACGTGTGGCCAAACGATGTTGAATAAATCGTGCGATAGTGAAGAGTTGAAATGTGCGGCGGGTGACGCGTGTTTGTCTAAAAACAGTGATGTAATGGCGGAAAATCGATTGAAATGTACGGACACGGCGTCGAAAGATCCGGAATCAGGTGACGGACCGAAAGTAAATAGTGAGATAGAAGAGACGAGTGCGAAATTAGAAATTAATTCGAGGAAAGAGTCTAGGAAATGTACAGCTGGCTCTGTGATTTCGGAGAAATTAAGAAAAAGTGCGTTTTTAGGTTGTTTATTGTCACTTTTTAATGTATTTTTTTTTTTAATAGGTATTAGTGAAGATGCGGTTAAAATATATGCGAAATACATCGCTAAGGATGCCACTCATCCGATAGGAGTGTGTGATAAAATGAGGGACGACATCACGGCGAGAATTTGTCGAGAGGACGGTCAAGTTGATCTTGAATGTTTCGTTGCTGCTCAGCAGTTTGTTAGTGATTTGTTACAAACAAAGTAATTTGATTTAGAGTTTTGTGGATGTTTTTTTAAATGTGAAAATTTTGTTTCCAGTTATTTTCCTGATTATCTATTAACACATTTTCATTGTAAATATCAAATTGATGTTTTGACGAGTGTAAAGGTTTATTTAGAGGATATTCTGTACAACGACAGCGCACTCTCGTTTTTCACAGAGGTATAAAACGACTCAATAATTAATTTGATTGTTTTTTTTAAAAATGTATTTTGATTTTAGTTTCTAGATCAAGAAGGGAAACGTTCTCTGTTGGAATTTTTTCTAGCTGCTGATAATTTTCGTCAACTTTTAACGAGTCGAATAGAAAAATACGATATCAATGAAGCACAAGATGATGCCATGATTTTATATGATAAGTAAGCAATGTATAGAAAAAATAAAATGTTATTTGGAGTTTTATTAATTGTTGCTTCATTTTAGGTATTTTTCATTGCAAGCTACTTGTTCGTTGGGTTTTAGTGATTCTGTGAGATTCGAAGTTGAACAAAATATATGCAGAGAAGAAGGTCCGTTATCAGATTGTTTCGAGAAACCGGTTAAAATGGTTTTCTATCACCTACAAAAAGTAAATAAAAATAATTAAATTAAGAACCTAAATTTTAATTTTTATACATTTTCTTATTTCAGCATTGTTTGAAGCCTTTCTTGAGTAGCCAAGTTTATTTTACATATTTATCCGACTTGCTAAACTCGGCCAGGTCAAAAGTTGATCTATTTCCCTTCAAGAAACGATCTAGTAAAAAAAAAAATCATTTCAATTAATAAATCAAATAAAAAATATATTTTTATTCGATTAACAGCTAGTGAAACGAGTAGCGAAGCAAGTTTCAAGTCTACATCAACTCAAAATACTCTCTTAGCTACGGAAACTCAGGGCGTAAACTCCAACTTTAAGAGAACCAGTAAAACTGATAACGATCACATGAGGATGGATTACGGCATTTTCCAACCCGATGCTCTTTGGAAGCGCAATATGGCGGGGTAAATTAAATTTAAAAAAACATTTGTGCTCGATTTATTTATTTGATTTTTTTTTTTACTAGTAAATTAAGTTTTGGACGTGTGAATGATTTAGGCCAATTTATACCCGAAGTGGAACCGGAACCGGACAAGAAGAATGGTGTTATACTGCAATTATTAATAATTTCTTTTTAAAAAATACTAATTGCACGAGTTCTTTTATTTTAGAATCCGTTTTATCAAAAGCAATGCGTAAGTTAGTGAACCGTGACGAAGACAAAGCGAAAGAGGAAATGGCTTGGCAAATAGCCGAGATGATAGTGCGCGAAGTGACCGAAGTAACGTGCAGACAAAATTACGATTCCAAGGACAATTTACACAACGGATGAATAAACATATGGAAGGAAAAGCAATAAATCTGCACGGCTATATTGTTTTTGTTTGAAGTTTAAGTTTTAGTTCCCTGGTCACACAAAATAGCCTGTTTTATTTTTTAAGTAATAAAATAATTATATAATTAATTAATAAAAAGGGTATTACGGCAAAGATCGTTTTGTCGGCCATGTATATACGATGAAGTGTTTTACCAGTGTTTTAACTGGTGAATAATATCTATTTAGTGCATTTTTTATTTTAACTAAGATTGTTAAATAAAACGTTCGTTGGTTAAACGATACATTTATCGAATTGTTTGTGCCAAGATATTGAAATAAATAAGTAAATAAATAAATAAATAAATAAATAAATAAATAATAAACGTGGTTTTCAGCTAGTCGATCAGTGCTGCCATCACGCGATAGAAATCCAAAACAAAACTCCATCGTTTGCAATTATAACTCAGGCGGCCATATTGAATTGCAATGAGTGAGATAAGGTTTGTTTACAGTTTTCTGGATTGATGTTTTCATCAGAGATTGGTTTGATCTAATTTTCTAGTTATTAATAACATTACACAAACATGTCGGCTGAATCTCCACGACGTATGTCGAGATGTGCGGGCCAAATTGTGCGCCCACAACCCGTAAAGTGAGTTGTCATCAATCAGCTGCTTCGTTCAACGATGTATTAATAGAGCTTTTTCTCTTTTTCTATCGTTTGTTAGCGACAAGTCTGTGATGGAGAGCGTGGTGGGATTTATCCAAGATGTAGTTCCACAAGTATGACGTATTCGATTGTTAAAATTTTTATTATTATTTGACATTTTTGTATGGAATAGGCATACAGTGGTTCGTCAAAATCGGAAGAAAAAGATACGATTTTATGGGTTCGGTTCGAATGTGCGGATATAAATGGTATAAATAAACAACGTCGCAGATGGAGAGTGATAATGGTGTAATTTGTAAATTACATTTAAAGATTATACGTTATTAGATCTAAGTAGTTCCGCAGAGGGGAACATTCACAACGGGAATACACCACCGTTATTACTAATATTAGGCTATTCTAATGGAATTCAAGTTTGGACTGTTCCGGTATGTTTATAGGTGTTATAATTGTAGAGGTGTGTTTAGTTGAGTTTTATTGTTTTTCTAGGCAAATGGTGAAGCGCAGGAAGTTTTGTCTATTCGAGAAAGATCGGTTAAAGCGTTTTGTATATTACCAACACCTGAATCAGGTAAATTAATTTATTAACTAGAAATCTTTAGTGATTTAAGTGTAAATTTGACATTTTATTCTCGTTTTTGAAGTATTTCATTCGCAAGATGTTTTCGTGCAGAGGCGACCTCTAGTGGCGTACGCTGAAAACTCGAGGTAAATAGAAACTAATTACGGTAAAATAATATTATAATTTGTATTTTTATATTTTTTAATGAGTTCGGGTCAACCGAATGGGACTGTAACATTCGTTTCGCTCAAAACCGGCGATCAAGTTCATTCGATAAAATTCAAAAATGCAATTTGCAACTTATTAGCTAATAAAAGGTTTGAATTTCCATTACTAAACTGTAAAAAAAAACCATAAATTTTAAATTAAACATTTTAAATTTTGCTCTTAGGGTTTTGGTAGTTTCGTTCCTCGAACGCATCGCCGTTTTCGATTCCTGCGCATTTAAAGACAGGTTCACTATCACAAGTGAGTTAGAACAATTTAATCCCTAATTACAACAAAATGACTGTTATCCCCGAGGAAAAAATCTTTAAGGGGTGATGCTTAGCAAGGACGATTGGACGTGTAAAAAGAAAAGTAAAAGACACGTATCGTGTTAATAAATACCTCCTTCCTGACGCGAGAAGAGAATTTTTTTTCTTTTTTCAAATTTTATATTTTTTTATACCGGTAATTGTGTTCTTCCCGTCATGATATTGTGAGGCATCTCACCTTGTAATTACCTATAATTTGTATTTTAAAAATGGATCCAGCAACATCAAGTGGAAAGGTGAGTCGCCTCGTCCGTAATGTGTGGCTGTCAAAAATTTGACGGACTCACCCTCCACCTCCACCTGCCGGCGAGTGCACCTTACAAAACTTGAAATTTTATTACTTTTATTACATTTTTAGACATAACATTGGAATAAAAATAATATTAAGAGATAAAAATCGATTAAATCCTGACGTTTTTCATAGATCATTTGATTTATCTGATTGGAATTTGGAATATTGAAAATTGCACACGACTTGAGCGTTTTTTGTTGCTGGATGTGATCAGGTTATTAGCCCGATTCAGCCAGCAGCCATCAGAATCAAAAATGCTGTTCTCGCGAAATTATACACCTTAAGAGTGAAACAACTCGCGTCTGGTTTTTTGACTCTTACGAGTGCGTAGTACAGAGATAAATCCCACCTTTTGAAAAGAGTGGTGGGAAAATGAGCGATAAACTCGCTAATTCAAAACTGATTTATTCTCCTCCTCGATACAGACAGGACGCTGAACTTGAAATTGATGGGAACGGGCCATTGATTATTTTTATTTTCTCTTTTTCCATCCTAACCCTAACAGCATATACCCGTTTTTCATTTGTCTCCGAGCAACGCGAGACACGTGAAACGTGAAATTGTTAACCACCGGCCACTGTCACGTTGTATCAGCCACTCATGCACAAAATGCTCTTTCGCTTTCTTCCCCACCCCACTGTCATTTGATGTCCACTTGTGTACACAAAAACACATTTTATTGATCAAAGAGGAATTTTCGCTCGTATTCGTTACATAGAGTGAGAATAATAATAATAATAATAATAATAATAATAATGAGATAAAAAAACTTTTCATCGATGTGTTTATGTTGCAATAAAAGAGACGCCGAGGAAATATTGCGAGACATTCCTCGCAGTGTCCTAATGAAACTAGTATAAGCAATTTCCCCAATAAGATAGGAAAAAAAGGGGAGATATGCGCTTAATTGCATTCTTTCTCTTTATTTTTTGTCTTCTCAAATCCACTTTCGAGTCAAATTTTATTATTTTAACTAAAAAAAAAAATAAAAAATAAAATTTTTTTTTTTTTTTTTAAAGGTTGTTTTCCATGTCCGGGTCTTAATCCAAATCCGGTCGCTTTAGGGACTCGTTGGCTAGCGTATGCGGACCGAAAGGTGATGTAATATAATATTGATGTTTACATTATTTATGATTTTTTTTTTTTTTTTTTTTTTTTAATATATAGATGGTGTCAGTGCACCAGTCACGAGGCGGAATGGCGGGCGAAGGTGTTCAATCCTACGCGGCAACTGTCATTCACGCAGCTAAGGTTCGATATAATTAATTGATGTTAGCCATTAATTTTTTTAAAATAAATTTTATTTTATTTTTTTGTAGACGCTAACTAAAGGGTTGACTATATTTGGCGAAACGGTGGCCAGTAGTTTGTCAGGTGTCAAATCGCACTCGATGCAGGCAGAAAAAAAAACGGGTGTCGAATGCTCCCAACCCGGCGTCGTAACTGTAGTTGACATCCAAAATGTCAGCGAAGGCGAGGTGAAGATTAAACAATTAATTGATAAAATGCATGTAAGAGAGCAAACACAATGGCTGATGAATGATCCCCGAATCCTTTACCTAGATTATTCAGAGAAACATGAAAAACAGTGAAACTGAATATTAAAACAACCCTCGATCCAGACTAAACTTTTCCTGGTATATATATATATATATATATATAATGTATCCAGGAAAGGTGACGAAGGTCTCCCTTCTTGGCGTTTGTGTTTAGCTTAGCCCACAGACCCTCATTAAACATTCAAAATAATAATATTTATTTTCATGTCCATTACAAAGATCCCACGTAGACATTTAATAGTACAAGGAGCAGCTAAGGGACCCAGATAACCCGATGCCGATGTTGACAATTTGATTGTTTATTATAGATGAACGTGCACGAAGACAGCGCGGGCGAGGGAATCGTGGCGCATTTCGTGGCGCACCCCGAACCCATTACCGCCCTGGCGTTCGACCCGAGTGGCATGCTGCTGTTGACGGCCGACAAAGCTGGACATCATTTCAATATATTTCGACTGTTACCGCACCCGATGAGCTCGCACCAAGGCGCCGTTCATCATCTGTATACGCTCTACAGAGGCGACACGACGGCTAAAGTGCAAGATGTCGCTTTTTCGGTCGACAGTCGATGGGTCGCGGTGAGCACTCTCAGAGGGACGACTCATCTCTTCCCGATCACTCCTTACGGAGGCCCCATCAGCGTTCGAACCCATACATCGCCGCGTGTTGTTAATAAACTGAGTCGTTTTCATAAGAGCGCGGGCCTCGAAGACATTCCACCTATACCCACTGGTAGGAACAGTCCGAGTTTATCCGGGAGCCCCGGTTCGACTTCGGGGTATCAGGGAATTAAATACGACGCTCGTGAGAACGTGCCGTATCACAATACGGTGTGTGGGCGGATGGGGAATCCGCGGTTACCGCCGTATCCGCAACCAACGTACGTTCAAGCGCTCGCTCAGATCCGACAACCGTTGACTTTTACGAATATCGGTAATAGTTTGAGTAAAAGTCCGCCGACTAAAGGAAGAGGGAGTTTTTCCAATAATTCGAGCGAGAGTGTTCGAGTTGTGTCGGTTTTCGCTCTTCCGCGAGCGTGGTTGGTGGGAAGTCCGAGTATCGCGAGAGATAAAGGAGGTGAGTGAGGATTTGAAATTTGTTTTAAATTTTTTTTAAATTTTTTTAAATTTTTTTTTTTTTAAGTATAAAAGACCCACGGATGCGCTTTACGTAATGGGATGTAACGGGAATTTAATCGAGTACGTGCTCGACCCGCACTCTGCACCCAACGTGCAGAAAGTGAGCGACGACACGCAGGTCGAGTTGGACGTGCAACCGCGTGCCCAATGGAATTTAATCAGGTAAAATATATATATTATTTTTTTTTTTTTTTTTTTTTTTTTTTTTAATTTGTCTGTTTGAGTAATACGCGTGAGTGAGTTTGATGGAACTCGTTACGAGAGGTACGAGCGGCGCCTTTTGTGTCGTCTCGCAACAGATTTCCATCGAGCTAAAGAGGTCCCAGGTAAAGAGACTCTTTCTCTCCCCGCTGACCCTGAGAGGGTGTTATTTTCCTCACCTGCCCCGTCTAATTGGGAATCCATTCGTCAGCGACCCACTGGGCCAGAACGACCCCCGTTTCACCCCTCTCGAACCCTGTAATTTTTGAAGGCGACCCCTCGCGAAGAATGAATTGTAATGGATTCGTGCGAGGGAGAAGAGGGTTAAGCCACGTGATTAATTCGCGTGTAAAACCCCTTGATTGCGCTTCTCACCCCCTTCTCAAACTTCTTGGACCCTTTTTTTTTTTTTTACAGTTACTTAATCCATCTTTTCGTAATACTTTGATTTTGTAAATTGATCTTGTGGGTACCGATGGATTAAAATGAGTCAGTCGAGGTGAAGTTACAAATTGGGTTCCAATTTCAACATTTTTTTTCTATTTTTTTTTTTTTTTAAAAAAAGGAAAAAATCGAAAAAAACATTTATTCGCTCGTTTTATGGTTGTTTTTATGGCGATCGTGTTCCATTTTATTTCATTACTATTATTATTTTGGGTTATGTGTTATTTGCTTGGGAAATGTTTGTTTATCGCGTTCAGGTGTGGAATAAATTTTTATTTTTATTTTTGTAGTAATGTATTTGTATAAATTTTTTGTTTTGTTTCATATTTTTTTTTGTTGTTGTTTATGCGTACGATTAATTATTTCTCCTTAATCACCTGACGCACCTGTCACTATATAAAGCTCTATAAGGAGTGAGTTAGTGGCGTGGTGCGCATTGCGCTGTGAAATCATAAAACGCCCTCGATTTCAGGTTGCAATAAATAAAATTACATTTTACCACGAAATCCCAGATGGATTTTATGAGAATTATTTTTTTCTTTTTTCTTTTTATTTTTATAATATTTTTTTATGTTTCTATTCATTTATTTATTTATTTATTTATTTATTTATTTATTTATTTATTTATTTATTTATTATTTTTTTTTTATATAAAAAAAAAATACATTAGCAAATTATCCGTTCTACCTGAAGTGAAACCTCCACTGCCCAGTACAAATCCATTGATGATCGCTCAAGAGATGATGACCAGCGTCCGAGCTGATAAGGAACGGAACGCCCACACAGGTGAAAAAGAATCTTTTTGATGGTAATGGATTGGGGAAGTGAAATGCGATTAGCAATTGGTTCCCGTTGTCGAATGTTGGGAGTTTACGGCTCGCCTTCGATATTTGCGTCGGGGTGACGGGGGCCGTGACTCTGGCATTGGGAGTCGGCGTTTCTTGCTCGAGGCGTGATGTGCGTGTGCTGGTTTGAGTCGGTTTTGACAGTAATGACTATTAATTCTCGTCCAATTAAAGTTTTCTGGTGTGTGGAATGAGAAGCAAAAGTTGATGCTAGTGTTTACACCCTGATGGTCGTTTCTGTGAAAGGGAAAATCCTGCCGGGTGTGAAGAGTAAGATTTGCTCCGCCCACGAGCCGCGCCTTGCATGACCCGCTACGCGACTCACGAGTCACGCGATCCAATTGCGAATGCAAGTTTTATTAAAAATTCACGTTTTGAAGGGTGTTTTTGGACTTTTTTTATTTTTTTAAAATTTTTTTTTTGTTTTTTTTTGTGTTTCTGGGTGCGTGTGGGTTGAGAAAGAAAAATCTTTAAAAAAAAAATCAAAAAAAATCAAAAAAATATATAAATAAAAGGAAATTGTAACATTTAATCGCGTAAGTTGTTTTTACAAAATTGTCTAAAAGCTTTGCAATCATTGCTATTTTAGAATTATGATTTAATTAAATTGCTTTTATGATTTGTTTACTTCGATACCAAACAAAATTTTAAAAACAAAAAAAGCAAAAAAAAAAAAAAAAAAATAGAA
>JH431878.1:84355-105774 GCA_000239455.1 Strigamia maritima | reverse complement strand
GGNGGGGGGGGGGTTGCGTCCTCCCTTTTCTCCATACGTTATCCCTCTTTCGATTCGTAATCCGCCCTTGGTTTCGTGACGAGGATGGATGTGTGTGGGTGGAAAGAGGGATTTGGAAGAAACGCTGTTGCGGTCACTCTTGTGGTCAGTGACAGAGTCGGGAAAGGGAATCATCAGTTTTAGGGTGGCGAGCCGAAAGGGATATACAGCCGCGCCTGGTACGCATGCGTGGATTTATTTCATTTTTTTTTTTGTTTATGTTTTTTATTTTGTTTTTGTTTTTTTTTCTTAAAAAATTATGAAAATTAATTATTTTTTATTTTGTACCGCTTATCTTACGAAAATCTAAAAAGGTAACATTACTTGATCTATAAAAATTATGGGTACCATATTTAGAGATGTAATAATATTGGGTTTATTTGATTATTATGATTATTTATGCATATTTAATCCATTTTTTGTGTTTTAATTCAGTTTTCTCCATGCTGGATGATTAAAAATTATTTTTTCTTCAAATAAAAATAAAATTCTAATTATTTTTTTTGCATACGTGCAATACCACCTTGCACTAAGTCGTGCCATTAATGGTACGGGTACTACATAAGCTGATTTATTCACTGCAAATCTGTTTACGGCTAAACACAACACCGGTTTGAATGGATAAATCAGATTACGAGACGAATTTACTTCATAATAATTAAATATGCATGATTATTTATTCCAGTATTCATTTACCAGATAAAAATCCCTTAAAAAAAAGAGTAAAACTCGCATGCACGAATTTTATTTTAAAAAAAATAAAAAAATCTTGCCATAAAAAAATGAATAACGGGCGTAGAATGAAAGCAAAGCGAGCTTAAAGGTGAAATACGAGGGACGCGTTGGTCAATCAGACCAAGTTGAGTCTGAAACGAAATGACCGCGTGCATGGAGATGATATCATGTCGCAAAGAGACGCCTAAGCATCTTTTTCCGTGCTGATAGATGGCGAATAGTAGGGGTGGGGAATAAATGTCTCGGTGATGGCGATCGCTAGTCCATCTCTTCTCCCCCTTTTTCCTCTTGATGGGTGTGCGTTGCCATTTGATTGACACCCCTACCCACGCGTAGCCCTATTGCTACCCGCCCCCACAATGCATCGGTGCTCGTACATGGCATGGGGTTCCGCGTGGTTCCGCCAATAACACATTCCCTCCTTCTTTCCCTCTCTCTCTCTCTCTTTCTCCCCCCATAACCTCATTTTACACTTGTCTGAGGTTTGCAAGAAATTTGTCCAAATTCCGAGCTCGCTTACTAGATCCCTCGCTCTGTATGTAAATTCGCGTTTTATTGCGGGGTAAGGGTCCACCTGGGGTCTTGGTCCGGTGTTTAGGCGCTGATGGTGTCCTCTTACTCCATTAAAAAGAGGTGGTTGCGTTTGGTTGGGAGTTTTATTCGATGGTTTTCTCTAATGTATTTTGGCTGGGGAGGTTAATTTGTCGCGAGTGCCGAGTCGTTGGATGAGGTCATCCTCCTTCTCCATGTTCGCACCCTTTTCTTTGTGATTGAGGCGCGTGTTTTATGCAAATTTTGTGCCCTGCTCTTATTGAAATACCCTTTCCCGTTGCCACATTCATTCGAGCAAATTTCTTTTGAGTCATAAGAGAGGGTTGGGCGTGGTTGTGGAGGAGGATTGGTTCGTTTGATTGATCACTTGTGCACCGTCTTGAGGACGCAAATTTGCACGAATTTAAATGGGAGGAAAGTTGGAAAAAGTTCGTTTTAAAAAAGTGGAGGAGAAGTGGTAGTTTTTTTTTTTTTTTTTGGTTTTTGTTTTTCGTGTGGGAAATTTGGTCAAATTTTTAAATTTAATAAAAAAATAAATCAAGGTTATGCAAATTTGCACGAATTTAAGTTTAAAAAAAGTCGAATAAATGTTAATTTTTTTAATTTATCGTTGAAAATTTGATAAAATTCTAAATTTATCAAAATATATCGAATAAATGTTAATTTTTATAATTTTTTATTTTTTTACGCAAATTTAATTGAAAATTCGGTCAAATATAAAAAAAAGACATTTTTCAAATTCCAAATTGGAAAATAAAAATAAAAAAATTAATTCTATTTATTTTTGAATGTTTATAAGAAAAATTCTAAAAATTAGAAAACAAAAAAAATTTTAATGGGGTGAGAGGTTAGTGATGAAGAGAGGCGTTTTCTCCCTCTCCGAGCGTCTTTGTCGGCGTCTTAGGTCCTGCGTCCAATTACCATGAGTCCCTGTTAATGTTCCGTGTCTCGAACTCTGTCATCGGCCCTTCGTCAACACGTCCACGCATGAACTGCACCATCAGCCACATGTGAGTTTTGCCCTCGAGTCGAAGCACAAAAATGGCCGCGCCGTTGCCTTTTTTCCCCCTTTCTTTATACGTCTTTTATCCAAAACCAAAGTCCAAAGTAAATTATTTTGTTGCACTCGATTGATAATACAATAATTGACGGTTGCGTGGGAGGAGGAGACAAAGACACGGTTGGACGCAGGACCTGATTGCCCTCGCTCTTTTGTATGACAGGTTGACGTTGACCAAATATCCTCGTTTGTTGTGCTTCCAGTTTCCTGGTACTGTCGAAAGAAAAGTTGCATTTTGTTTGTATCTTAGTTGATTAGTAGGCAGCAACCAACTTCCGGGTCAATTGGGCCTAGCCAACCGTGCGCATGCGCGATTATTATTAGTCGAGTTTCCTGTAATCACTCCCGTAATTCATCTGTGTGGGAAATTGAATGAATAAAAAAATAAATAAAAAAAAAAAAAAAAAAAAAAAAAAAACGAAGAATTATTTAAGGAAGGAAAGCGACGTCATACATCTGGTAGTGGAGTGTGGGTTAAACCCCACCTCCTTTTTGGCCTCGTTTTCACGGTGGAGGCATCATTAGTCGATCTCACGCTATACCTGTGTTGCGATCTGTTAAAACACGCTCGCTAGCAGCTTGTTAACAGTGAATGAGTGAATGATTGAGGATTTTTTAATAAAAATAAAAATCTTTATTTTATTTTTTTGACGGGGTGGGGTAACCAGTTTTTTTGATATGTCATGTGTGTATCTAAATATTCACGGTCCGTGAGTTGAATATTTTTTTGTTTTTTTTATCTTTATATATGATCAAAAGAGAAGATTAACGTCGCGTCTTTACTTGCATCGTGCTCAGCATTTTCTGCGACATTTTTCACACGAACTCCATTTCATCCGCCTATTTTTTTTTTTTTTTTTTTTTTTTGCTTTGTTTTATTTGTTTATTGTGGAGTTAGTAAAGAGGACAAAAAAAAAACATTAAAACTTTTATTTCTTGTTTGTTTATTGGCTCCTTAAACTCATCATATAATAAAGCAATTTGAATTTTTTTATAATATTTTTTAAATTTAAAAAAAAAAAAATGTTGATGGGTTTTTTTAGTCCGAGTTCGAAGGAAATTTTTGTCGTATTGGCGTCCCTTCATGTCCACTTGTGCTGGGGTCCGTCAAAGGGAGGGACAGACGCACAATAGGTTTGAAGAGGGAGATGCAATTTAATTGGTTTGTGACAAAAGATGCTCGACCGATCCATTTATTTGTGATTTTTTTTTTTATTTCGGTGACAGTTGGCGTTCATAAGATGACAACTTCCATTCTCCTTCACTTTACTTTTCCATATTTTTTATTTTATTATACATGTATATATATATATATATATATATAAAATATAATATAGAATTTATATAAAACAAAATATTAATAAAATTAAAAAATTTCAGAATTCCAAGGCAGTATGGAAGAGTTGAGTTCAAGCAGTTCCCATTCGGGATCCATGGGTCAAGCATTTGACGCGCGAGCCTCTCCACCACACAGCATGGAACACGTACTCGTTTTCCCAGCCGACAACGGCTCCCCGAGTTCGTCATGAAGGTTCGTTGTATCCCTTTCTACCCGCTCTTCATCTCCTTTTCCGCACGATTCGATTAAGAGCCTCGAGCCGTGCTCGGCATGCTTGTGTGCAGTGCTCGTGTCAACAAGATGAGGCTGAGTCGGGTGCTTTTGGCTTTCCAATCCTTTGAGTCCCTTCGTTTCACTTGTTTACTGCTTCTATTAATGCGATTTGGGCGACATCCTCTTTACTAAATGCAATTTCTACTCCCTCACATAGCCTAACATGACGACATATTGGAAATTATCGATTTGAGTGACATTTTTTTTTAATAAAAAAAAAAAAAAATTGAAAAATGCAAAAATATACAAAAATATATGAAAATATATGAAAATAGTACATTTCGTAGTATATAATGGTGAAAATTAATTATATCGGACACAAATTGATGGTTTTTATTTATTTATTTCATGTTTTCTCTCGCTTGAATCTCCTCACTGATGCTTTTCCTCATTTAGAGCCTTAAATGATATTTTAAATTGTTGTTTACACAAGGAAAAACTGCATGACTCGCTTGTTCCGCTACTGATTTCATTCTCTACGCATTTTTTTTTTTTTTTCTCTTCGCGATATTTTAATTGAATTTGATTATTAAATTAAATTATTGTGCCTATTTTTTTTTTTTTCTTTTTTTTTTTTTTTATTATTTCTAATTAGGCTACCAACCGGAAGTGTATGGGAGTGGATTCGTAGGATTCCACTTAACTAACCCGAGGAGGAAACTGCGAGTTAATTTTTTACGTAATGATGGTTGATTAAGTTGAATTTGATGACACTTTGATGATGATGTTTTTCATTTTATTTTCACTCATAACAATTTTTCTATTGTAATTTCTTCATTATTGTTATTAATTATGAAGTAAAAAAAAAAAAAAAAGAACAAAAAAAAATGAATTAATAATTTTTATTTATTATTTTTTCCGTTTTATAAATCTTAGTGCAATTTGATTGACGTAATTAGGAGAATCGATTGAGAAACGCGGTTCGCCGGGCCGGAGGTCACTGGGGAATGATAGAACGAGTGTCCAGGTGGCGTTTTGCACGAAGTGGTCACTTTGGATGGGCGGGGAAATGAGTAAAAATTGTTGCGTTTGATGTTGTGCAGATGAGTCGTAATTTCGTCACTGCGATCGAATTTTTATCAGCGTTCCCCGTCTTAATGAATGCCCTTTATCTTCATTGTTCTTGCGAGACCCCCGTATGGATGGCTGCTGTTGGTTGGGGAAACGCAACGCGCGCGTCTGTCGTTGCCCGTTTTATCACTCGATTTGTGGCAATTGCTGGCCAATCCTTTGATTTACTCGCCGGTGGGCCCTCGAACGTTACTTGACAAATGTCTAACGTTTGTTGTTATAATGAGGCTGTTTCCGTTTCCCCTTTTGCCTACAATGGGACGCGTGCTGCGTTTCATTGTATCGGTTTCGCACGTGGCGTTTTGTCGTGACAGATCCTTTTGACGCTGTAAAGTGCTAGTTCTCGTGTTCTTTGTTCGCTGACCCAACACCACCCCTCATATATACACCCCCTGTTTCAATTCCCTTTTCGTACTCGTTCAACGGGCAAGAAATACGAGAAAGGGGGAAAAATTTATTAGCACCTTTTCAAGGGGGTTCCACGAACGAAACGCGAAATAAAAATTAAAAATAAATCCATTAATTTCCTAGAAAAAGAAAAAAATAAGATGGTCAACGATTAACATTTCAAAGTGTAGTTGACCACAGGTCAGTTAATTTGATGGATTTTCCAGTGACCCAAAGGGTTGAGAATTGAGTGATACACTGATACTTGCACAAGACGATTGCGTGATGCCGTGTGTTCTGTGTTTGGTAAAATATTTAGTGACCAGGGGAGATTGAGGCGGATTTGAGTCTCCAATCGATGGATTGGCCACTTTTCTCCACCCACATCTCAATGGCGGTTCGCGAAACCGTCTTTATTCACATCACTCATCGAGATTAATTTTTACGAAATCAAACCGGCCACTTAAATAACGCTACTCGTGTCACCTTGCAACGAGGTCAAACCAGGATTCGTGTCCTCTGACCCGTGACCCCTTTTGTCCACCCGTTTGCTCAAACGACCCTCTGGTATAACTGCTGCATTGGAGCGTCTCTTTCGTGATTCCCTGACCCCCTCAACTACACTTCTTCCCCAGAGGGGAGATTTATAGACGCAGCTGCCCCCTCCTCCCCCGTAGCGCATTAGGGCGTCGGCTTCTCTGCCCAGCGGGGTCTTCGGCCATGGCTCCCGACACGACGGCGACAAACTGACCACTGGTCATTTGCTTCCCCCACACCCCTGGTCTCTTCTCTTCGCAGATGGACATGGATGACGTCACGGTGTTTGTCACACGATACGAGATGACCACTCGATAAACAGGGAAGTTGTTGGATGCTGAGTCGGCACATGTGTGACCGATTGGCTTGTTTTTATTTGCGGTTTCATTTTTTTGTGTTAGTACGGGGGTAAGGAGGGGGGGGGACAGGAAGAGTAATGGGGGGGTTTTTTGACATGCGATGAAATGTTTGAAATGCGCAATTTATGATTTTCTAGCGTTCGGTTTTGGGTTTTTGGGTTTTTTGACTGAAATTTATGTTATTTTTATTATTATTGAATTCTTTTTTTTTCTTCGGTTGTTAGTGTAAAAGGAATGTATACAAAAGTGGCGCCAGGTGCGCCGGAGGTGTTCTTTGCTACCCCAGTTGGGGGCGGGGACACTGAGGAATGCGAGTTTAATTGCCACTCGAAATTGCTCAATTTAGAGCGTCTACAAAGATGGAGACACCTCGTTGTCGTTTTGTTTTCTTGTATCTTTTTTTCCCCTCCCCCAACCAAACTCCTCCTTCGCTCACAAATCCCAAATCTCACAACGTGGGTTGTATTTCTTAGGTCTCTACTCGGGCGATGACAGTTCTCCAACTGATCTTTGTTTCCAAAGCAACTAGTTTTTGTCGAGACGCGCGTAAACTTGTCAACTGCTTATTCCGGGGATTGTTGATGATCCCCCTTATTCTCCCTCAAAAAAAAAATAAATAAAAGTAAAAAAAGTAAAATATAGACCCTCGAGACGCGCCACCACAGGTGGTCCAGGTAGAAAACTCTCATTAAAACGAATTGATTGAAATGGTTTAGAGGATGTTTAAGTGGGAGTTAAAAATAAAGAAGTCCTTACAAAAAAAAAAAAAAAAACAACGTTAGGCAATCATGTGACATTGATGGCGATTTGTCGATTTTCGCATCCCCCGGACGTGCAGGTGAGTGTGCAATTCGGTATAACGAGTACGCACGTCTAAGGCCATTAGTCAGTTTTGGGGCGACGGTGGCGCCGGGGGAATTGTTTTTGGGGACCTCGAGGGCTGCGATTCCTCATCATTTCGGGATTTGGCCCTCGGGATATCCACAGTTTTTTTTTTCTTTTTTTCCCTTCCCCCTGAACTCTGATAAGCCACTCGTTTGCACGCCAACATGGCGGATACCCCCTCGTTTAACAAATTGATAAATAACTTATTTTGTTTAGTTGTAGTTGCCGTTCCCCTTCACCACTCATTTCGTAACACCCCCCCCCCCTCCCCCCCTCTCTTTCCCTCTTCCCCAGTTCCAACCATGCAGCTTTCTCTTGTACTAGAGAACGCTGAGTCAACCGATTTTCAATCTTTTCTCTGTTGGCGCGTGTCATTGGCGTTACCCGCAACTCGGAAACGCAGGCACCAGTCTTCTCCCCGTGGCGGAGATTCGCATGAAAATTAAATCGCGCATTTTTATTTTTTCGCGTCACGTGACTCGTGAATACAGTACCAGCAGGAGCAGCAGCAGCAGCGGCATCCCCTCGGCGGGTTTTCGCCGCCATCGTTAGATTCCGGACTTCCGGCATCCATCATGGGTGCTCGCGAGGGATCCACCACCTACATCCGGTGACGTAAAAGTCCCTCGTTGAGTTTCCGCCGCCCCCTGGAGCAGCGCCGACGGGCGGCCAGCCACGGAATTAGCCGCCAGCGGCATCCGTCGCGTCACCCTCGATTTTACGTCATGGACACGTGGAAGGGCTACAAATCAAACATCCCATCGGTCACCAACCACCCTCTCAACCCCGCGTTCGTGTCTCCCTAATCCTCATTCCTTTCGAAGGTCCCTTTTGGCGTTTGGTATGCGAGGTCGGTCGATTCGTGGATCCGAGTTAAGGTGGCGCTTGGGGCGACGCTTCGACGACGTCTTTTGGTTGGATTTTTGTTCGGAAGCAATGTTCGGCCATTACTGCGAGCTAATTGACGTTGTCGAGCGACGCGGCGTTTGAAGTGTGTGCGATGAGGATGGGAGGGGATGTGGTAAACAAGACGCGCGTCGTTTGCTCGTATTTGCATAATTGGGGAATAATGATGGTTTTCGTCACAGGGTGCGTTGTGAGTCGCGAGTGATGTGAGTTTTGCTGTGGAATTTTGCGCGAATTAATTTGTTTTGCGTTATTAATTGGGCGCTGCTAGTTGAAGCGAGTTTGTTGGCGGAATAATTGATGGCCGTGCCACGCCCACGTGGCTGCGTGCGCGTTCCTATAAACCTGTCAAGTCGGGGTTCTCGGGGAAAAAATTAGCGCGCGCACTACTCGATAAGGCGAACAAATCGCGGGCGGGGGTGGACAGGTGAATGCGCTCCGATTTATGGGGACAAAAAGGAGGTGATGAGAGTTGCGTGATGCCGATTGGCGTTGCGGCGACAGAAACGCAGGTGAGGGGGAGCGCGCTTTAATTGCACGTTGTATGCTGCAGGATTCATTCGTCAAACTTCCCAATTGCTTAGAATCATATCAAATGTGTTTGTTATATTTGTTATTCAATTTATTATAAATAATGAATAATCGTAATAATTATAATAATAATGATTTTTCATGATTAGTTTTCATGTTTTTTCAAGATTTTTCATGATTAGTTTTCATGTTTTTTCAAGATTTTTCATGATTACTTTTCATGTTTTTTCAAGATTTTTCATGATTACTTTTCATGTTTTTTCAAGATTTTTCATGTTTTTGGTCATTTTTAATGACTGTTCATGTTTTTTCAAGATTTTTCATGGCTTTTCACGTTTTTTTCGTCATTTTTCATGTCTTTCCATGTTTTTTCGTCATTTTTCATGATTTTTTAAATGTTTTTTCGTCATTTTTCATGATTTTTTTATGTTTTTTCGTCATTTTTCATGACTTTCCATGTTTTTTCGTCATTTTTCATGTTTTTTCATGATTTATCGCAATTATTAAAATTTTTCTGAGTAATTTCGGTTTTGAAATTAGTGTCAATATTATTTTTAAACGGATGTTGATATAAAGACGAATAAAATTGATTAAAATGCGTTCACCGCCCAACCAATAAAGAATTGGCTCGTCACGTGGGAGGAATCTACGAACGTGCGCGATTTACGCCTTTCTTTGATCTTTACCGCCTTCTTCTTGAAGAAGAAACACTGTTCATATTGACTGATGATGAAATGATGAGAAATTTCGACAACTGATGGGCCTTTGTTGCGAATTTGGCCACTTTGAGTTCGCTGACCGGGGTTCGTGTGTCGTGGAGACCCCGAATCGATCTAAAAAGGCTCGTGCACGTACGCAAACCTCGACGGCCCCCCCTCAACGCAACACGAGACGCCATTTCCCTTTGAGGGTGGAGACGTTGCTGTCAGGGGTTCAGTGAGCCGAAAATGATTTCCCCCGGCCATCGTCAGGGGTCGCTGCGAGCATGGCGGGGGCGGATGACATCCCCTACCCAAAACTCTTCGTCATCCTTGAGCGTTTTGTGCCCGCGTTTTCCTATACACCCCTTTGTAGACGTCTCGTGGCAGATGCGCTTCCCCGTGACTCGGGGGTCGCGTCTGGGTCCGTGGTCAATGGGGTAACGGGGGTAACCACAATGAGTCCCCAGCGGGCGGCCGATCCGCCAGGAAATTAATACGGACGCCAGTTGTGGATGCGAGAACTTGTGGGAATGTTTCTCCGCGTTTGTGTTGATGAAAATTCTTAAAAGTCAATATTTTTATATTTATAACAATTATATGCATATTAATTTTTTTTGAAAGTTGTTGAACGGGTTTAGGAGTTTCTTCATGTTTTAAGATTTTTTTAATGATTTTTCATGTTTTTTTTTATTATTTTGTACATGATTTTCTTAAAAAAAATTTTTATGTTTTTTTTTCGTAATTTTTTATGGTTTCATGATTTTTTGTCATGGTTTTCATGATTTTTGTCATAATTTTCATGATTTTTTCATAGTTTTCATGATTTTTTCATGATTTCATGATTTTTTGTCATGGTTTTCATGATTTTTGTCATGGTTTTCATGATTTTTGTCATGGTTTTCATGATTTTTTCATGGTTTTCATGATTTTTTCATAATCTTTCATGGTTTTCATGATTTTTTTTTATAATTTTTCATGGTTTTCATGATTTTATCATAAATTTTTATGGTTTTCATGATTTTTTAAAAATAATTTTTCATGGTTTTCATGATTGCTTCATAATTTTTCATGGTTTTCATGATTTTTTCATAATTTCTCATGGTTTTCATGGTATTTTCATGATTTTTTTCTTGGTTTTCATGATTTTTTTTAAGGTTTTTCATCATTTATTAAGGGACGACTGGGGCTTGGATTCACTAAAAGTCATTTATTAACGACATCGATAACTAATAACTAACGAGTGGGTGTTCTAACTCGTTAAGTAACGATTAAATGATTATTAAAATTATCCATAGCTAGAAAAAACTACCTAAATTGAAAATTCATCACAAGTTAACTATCGTTTGGTGAATCCATGCTGAAGTTCATGATAGAAATGAAAATGTGCGTTTATTGACGTTATGGGTGTCTAAAGGGGTGTTGAAGTCGGTTGCCTAGTCGTGGGATACGATGAGGTCTGCTCACCCGCCTCTCCTTTCTTCCTTTGCCCGTCTTTTGCGCGTTGAAAGACAGGAAATGTCAAAGAGCAGACGCGCGTTTTTGTGAAGGCGTATTAAAAGCTGGCATTCGTCTGAGTATCGATCAAACCTCGCTAGAACGAACTGGTCTCATTCTTTTCTTTCTTCTTTCTTTCTTTTCAACTTTTGCTAAATGGACGGGGCAAATGAATCGAGAGTAGGCGACGCAGATTGGCTCTCGCCGCGTTCGCTCGTGGCGTCATGGGCGAGTCACCTCGAGCGTGTGGAATCGCGCGCCAAAAGAGAAGACGAAGCCGCTGTTTGTGCGACAAACGTTCGTCGTCATGACGACCTCCGAATGTTCCACTCGAGCATGCCACCGAAATAAGAAAAAAAAAAATAAAATAAAATAAAAAAAATATAAAGAGAGGAAAAGAGGAAAAGGAGATGCGAGCGAGTCGGGGATGTGTACGGTGACGTTTTCGATTGCCAAGTCGCTCGCACATTTGTTTCGTGCATCAACTGCGTCGTGACGAGTCGAAATGTGTCGTTTTGGACAATTAAATGTTGTATTTGGAACGGGGCCCGCACTTTGTCGCTTTTTTTATTTTATGTTTTTCGATGTTAAAATGGAAAATAATTCAAGTCGTGTGTAAAAATGCATTAAGAGTAGGTGGGATATTTGGTGAAGGATTAATTGATTGGTCATGTTGTCTTGGAAACGCGTAATGGCGGAGGCCGAGTCATTTTAGAGGGGAAAATGACTTGACCATACAGTCGGGTTTTCGCATCTGGTGTCTGCTCAAGTTTCAATGGTTCGACGGTGTCCGTTGATTGTTTTTCGTGTTTATGCGGTTTTTTTTGTGGTTTTGGCACTTAGCAAACGTAATAAACAGTCAATCTATTAATTTTCATGCATTATACGAATAATATTTAACGTTTAATACGATTTTAATTTTAATTCAATTTTCAACTTCATCTATGAGAAAATCTTTCTTTTTAAATTAATTTTTTTTTTTTTTTTTTAATTTTAAAAGTGAAATGATATTTATTTGCATTTTTAAATGTGATTTCAAAAATTAACTCATATTAGCGCACGTATACCCGTCTAGCCGTCTCATATATAATTTAGCGATATACTAACATAGTGCTGATAAGTAGATAACGCCAAACTGACGTGCGAAGTGTATTACGGCTTGTCACAAAAACGAGAAAAAGTTTTGGAAAATATTCAATTTAATAAGAAATAATAAAAAGAAAAAATATATCAACTTTTACAGCAACAAACAATTTCGTCATTTCTCGCAATAAAAACCGACAAATTCGTTAATAAAAAGCAGAAAAATACAACAGAAATACACACCTGGCGCGCACAAAAAAAATAAATCATGAATAAACATTTCTATTTCTAAACACAACTAATCAAATATGGAAATAAACAAAAATTTCTCAAAAATTTTCTCTTTCTTTGAATTTCATGGATTCAATGATTTCAATCAACATTACGCCCAAGTTAGTTCCGACTAAGAATTTCGATCAATTAAACAATCTCTCTTTTTTTTTTATCTTTTCCGAACAAATATAGATATTGAAAAGCGTAGGCAGCTAAATAAATGCGCGCGTCTGTGTGGTCTTGGGATGGCGTTCAGCGTGGGGGGCTCGGGGGCCCTTTGCTCGATGAGGGCGGTGATAAAGACAACGAGATCTGTTATTTGGCTCTCATTAGCAGAACCTTGTCGTTTGCCATCTTCATCTCCCTCCTTTCCCTTCATCGCAGATTTTCGAGGCCCCCACGCTTTAAAAAGTACGAGCGCGCACTTAGAGGAATGTCTCGGTCTTACCTTGAGTTGCGTGAGGCGAATTTTGTTGTCCGACGGTAGGGGAAACACGAAAGAGGGGGTTGGAGTCGGGTCGTGCGAGGTGGGGTCGGTGAATTGGTCTTTGAAAAGCGTTTCTCTTGTGTCGTTACAGGCATGGGGGTGTGGGTGTTTGAATAGGGGGCGGTGGTAGGGCGTCTCTTTCACCTCCTACTCCGAATGTCGGGGTCCCTTAAGCCCCCCTCTTTTCAATTTACTTCTCTCGTCCACTGGATTACTTAACGACGAATAGACGCCATCTTTGTCGTCAAAGGCGCTATTCATTCAACGATGTACAAACAACTCGATGCGACAATACGTCAACAAATTCCACACGTGAAATTGTTTTTATAAATTATTATTTTCATAAAAAAGAAAAAAAATTTTAATGTTAATAATTTTAATAAAAAATTTACATTTTTTTTTAAACACTAAACACGAATTTAATTTGGAATTATATTCAAATTTGTTTTTTTTTCCGCTTATTTTTCACTATTGGTTCATTATACGGAGGTTTATTAATGGTGCCGTAGCTCCGCCTATTTTTCGTCCATCGCTCGACGCTTCGCTCGGTTGCATCTCCGGCGCCTCTCCGCTCTCATATGTGCAGCCAATGGCGTGATGATTGTCGCTGCCCCTGAACGCGTATAAAGAGGCTGCAAGCTCCGCCCCTTGTCGCCATGGAGACGCCGTTGCGCTATCGTCGAGTTGACACCATTTCTATCTTGCCCTTAGAATCGGACACTCGACCGGTTGAAAAACCCGAAAATTTCTCACTTTGGACACTCAGAAAATGAAGTTAGGAAGAAATAAAGATTTGTTTAACTGATGCGAAAAGAATACCTTAAGGGTGCAATTTGCACCTGGGGTGCATCACATGAGGAATGTGATGAGTCCCGTTTTAATGTGCTTTGGGTGGTCAAGTGGCGCCTCTTTGGTGCCCCCTTTTCATTTCCCTCGGTCCCACGAGACTTTGACATCGTGCTCGAGGCGATGCTTGTTGATCATTCTTCAAATGAGACTTCAATTAGCGACCGCACGTACCCCTACCCCTGTCTGAGACCTCAGCTGCCCATTTCCGGTCACTCATTTTTCAAAGAGATAATTTTTAGAAACGTAAACAAACCCCAGCTCACCTTGGACCGACGGCGTCGGTTGGCCGGGCTCACGGGTACCGCGGCGGCGATATTTGGCCGCCAAACGGGTGCGCGGTGGTGCGCGGGAGGCGGAGTGTCGATCGCTCGTCGACTCGAATGCCCGTTCCCGGGCTCTGGCGCCACCACGCGGCATCTCCCTCCTCCTGCCGGTTGCCGCGTTGATCCTCCCTCCTCCCTGCCTCTCTTTTTGCGCGTGGCGTGACGTTCGCCGCAGGGGGCGCTGCTCGTCGGCGCCCACGTCACGCGCTCTGGCGCCAACCGCGTTTATGCGGGTGACGTCATCGCGCCAATGCGCGAGGGGCTAATCACTTTGGATGTGGCAAGGGCGCCTCGTCGTGTTGGGACGCGCGCGTTGTTCGATGAGCCTCCACTCGACGCGGGCCCCCCCTCCCGCGCACCACTCTGAGTCGTCGTCCGTCGACTGCGCACGTGCGAATCGGCGTCTGCTAGCACCTCGATCTCCCGCCGGGTGCCCGAGTCCGTTGGTCTGGCCGTGTCCGCGTGTGGAAAAGAAGAAACGAGGCGAGTGAGAGAGTCAGTGCGTTTTGCTTACTTCGCGTCCCGTCCGGTGTCGCTGTTGCCGGCCAAGGGGAGCCATTTTGGCACCTGGAACTGTCAGTCAAGGCGTGGGCGGTGCCAGGGCCAAGCGCCGCCAGGGCCGCAACATCTCCGCCACCTTCATAAATTTGCTCGTCGCCATCGGGTGTGCAACGACAACACTCCACGCTGAGAAGAACGACGCAGGGGCCGGCAAAAAATATTAAAAGAAAAAAAGCTGAACGAAAAAAACATCGTGAGGAGGAGCAGCGAGGGACGTGCACGGGAACCGAGACGCTTGGCGCTACTCGAAGTGTAAATCGCCTTACACCACCGGTTCGTGTTTTGTTGGGAGTGTCACGGAGTGTGTGTTTTCGCTTCTATCTCGATGAGATTCGAGCAGCAGGAGCTGAGTCCGGCCATGGCTTACCATCCATTCCTACTGCAACGGCCCACGGATTTCAGCATGAACTCCATCCTCACGCAACCTCACTACTTCCCGGCCGCAGCGCTCGCTCTCGGCCCTCACGCGGCCGCTGCCGCAGCTGCTGCCGGATACCCCGCCTCGCTGCTGCCAAAGCTTGCGGGCGCCGGCAGCACGTCGCTCGGCCACGCTTTCACTACGGCTGAGGATGTGCTCGCTCATCAGTCGGCTGCCGCTGCCGCAGCCGCGCATCTACGGCCGTTGCGTTCGCTTCAGGCCGAGGACGACGGTGTTGTCGACGATCCCAAAGTGAACCTCGAGGGAAAGGAATTGTGGGAGAAGTTTCACGTTCTAGGCACTGAGATGGTCATCACGAAATCGGGAAGGTAAAACAAAAATAATATTTTTTTTTTTTATTTATTTTATTTTTTTTTTATATTTTGTATTTGTTTATTGAAAAACGGTGAATATGGAAACGCGGAGACCTTTTTTTTCTCAAAGAAATGTTGACTTTTTCTGCGACTGCATAACGCGGTTTGCATAACGCGGTTTGCTCGATTTTTCTTGGGAAAAAAATTGCAAGTCCGATTCACGCGCTACCTTGCGACTGCCGCGACTGCGCAATGTCGTTGTGGTATATTGCATATGTGAATGAGTTCCGTCAATCGCTCTTCTAGCTCACATTTAGCCACGACCGCGATTTGGCCGTTGTTGGGTGCCGATATTGAGAGTGAGTTTGTTTCACCGAGACGTTGTTAGTGTCGACCTTCGAATTTTTTTCTCTTTTCAGTTCGTTACTTATTCTATTTGTATCTCTTTTCTTTTTTTATTTAATTTTCTAAATGTTTCCTGAAAAAATTAATTTTTTTTTCGTACTTATTTTCTCTCACCTGCCACTTTTCTGTGTGTGTTGACTATGCAGGTGAGGTCCACCTGGAATACGGGGTTCGAAATCTTCGTTTTTAAGTGATAAGAGTCCCATAATTTTAATTAATTTGTCACTTAATTCGACAAGCAGTTATCTGTTTTACATATTAATTTTTATAATTGATGCTTATTTACGAGGAAAATATTAAAATTTTTATAAAGAGAAGCAAAGAGGAGAGGTTTAGCTAGGGAAATGGAGGAAGACTTATCGCAAATCATAGGTTACCTAACACTTATACTCACATTTTTATTTCCAATTTTCGAGTATTAAATGAAAGAAAATGTAATTTTTTTTTTTTTTTTTTTGTGTTTTGGGGGGGTTAGTCAGTTTGTCCTCGCGTTGTTTTCTTGTCAACACAATTGTCTTTTCTCTATTTTCCAGTTTTCTTCTTTAGTAAAAAAAAAATATAAATTTTTCTTGTCACTCGAATTGTTTTCTCATCTGAAATAGAAACACTTTCAAGACATGTGCCAAACGCGGTTTCTTTTGATGGACACTCGACTTTTGTGTCGCACGGGTGGTTGTATGTCGGGACGACGGCGCGCGGCCAATTTGGCACCGCACGGCGTTGGTCCGCGTCCGTTCGGCATTTCCACGCGTACAACTCCGTTTTATCTCATAAATCCTCGTTTGTAAATTGACAAATTGCATCCTCCTTTCCCAATCTCATCTTATCTCATTTGATACGGCGCTTTTTTTTTTTTTTTTTTTTTTTTTTTTTTTCAATCGACATTTTAAAAAAAAATGGATAAAAATCTCAAATCAGTGTTTAAACTAAACAATAGTTGATGAATTGAAAAAATAATTGCCATTTCAGCCATTTCTAAACGTATAATGCATAAATAAAGCGAAACTTAATCATTTATTCTTCTTTTTATTTGATATTTACAGGAGAATGTTTCCCGCTTTCAAGGTGCGCGTCTCGGGTCTAGACAAAAAAGCCAAATACATACTGTTGATGGACATAGTTGCAGCTGACGATTGTCGTTACAAATTTCACAACAGTAGGTGGATGGTTGCGGGAAAAGCGGATCCAGAGATGCCGAAAAGGATGTACATACATCCAGATTCGCCGTCGACGGGCGAACAGTGGATGCAGAAGGTCGTTTCCTTCCATAAACTCAAACTTACCAATAACATCTCCGATAAACACGGATTCGTAAGTACCGTAAGCTACATTTTTGTTACATCTCTTTGTTTTTACGGGGGCGAAAGCCGCGTGTTTAATATATTGAAACTTGTCCATAGATTAACCATGTAGCGGAGTATACTCGGTATATAGGTAAATGACGTTTTAGGCTTATTTTTACGTTGTAAGAAAATATATTTTGTGTCTGTAGTGGGGCCCTGGGCCGGGTACATATACCCGGTATAGGCCCATGTCTGATTTTGTTGAGAGAAAGAAGTGAGAGCTTGAAAAGGAGGAGGAATAAGAAAAAGAAAAAGAAAAAGAAAAAGAAGCAGCAGCAGCAAAGTGAAGTGTATATAGTAAAGTGCACATGCGCATTCTGTATTTCTCAGCCCCAAATTTCCAGGGATTTGAGCAAGGCCGATCAATAGCACTAGTCGTGAACGCCGAATCGAGCACCGATTCAACAATCTTCTTCTCCCACAACTCCATTCGGCACATTTCTATGCACTAGAATTTTCAATTTATTCAATCACAACTTCCTTCTTTTTAAAACAACGCAAACAATACTTCCTCTATTTATATATTCGAGCCAATAATTCAGAATAATTCGCAACAATAAACAACGTTCAATTTTGATTATACAGTGATAATAATAGGGAGCATTCACATATGTGATTTCCACTTCCCGAATCTCAATTTAGCGCTTCAATTTAACGTTCAGGGTTCCAGAACGATTGATTGAACGTGAAATAAAACTATTTCCTTGAAAATTTCATCTTAATCACGTGACAAACCGTGTTTGAATTGGCCCAAAATTAGGACCGAAGCTCAATTTTGAAGAATTTTCCCTATGCCTAAAGATTCTTTAGAAATACGTGAGATTATTAGAAAAAAATGAATTTTAATGTAACATTAGAAAAGAAAAATTGTATTTTTCAACACAATTTCCGTATCGGTCACTTCTCTTTACATTTGTCCGTTGTATATATATATATATATATAGGAATAAGTGCTGGTTTTAAGTCCACTTTTCCCTCTATCCACCCGACCACCCCACTCCTGAGCGAACCGGTGTTTGGACGAAGGGTGGGTGTATACGGGATCTTCTTTAAGGTCCATAGAACCCCCTCATTATAGAAGTTCATCCCTCGGTGACAAGCAGACGGGACAGAGGCACGTCTTGTTTACCTGCTAACAAGCCCCTCTTTACTCACTTCTCCCTCGCCTCTCTCGGGCGTCTCTTTGTTTCCGCCGGCATCCGACGCCATTTTCTAGTGGGTGCCCATGTGACGGGAGCAATATCAGTATAGCGGGGAATTTGCCGCCTTCTCTTCATTAAAGGATTTAATAGAGTTTGCTGATGCATGATGGGAAACTGAGTGAGTGAGGGCGCCGCCATTATCATCTGGTGGGTAAACAAAACCAAAGGAGAAAGGAGAGAAAAAAAAGGAAAATCTTTAGAGTCTCCAACCTGAGTCAACATCAAACGGACCCACCCGACCCTCGATCCGCCCTCGCGGATCTCTATTTGTTATTTGTCAAATGGATCTATGTTGCATCTGTTTTCCACTTTTTTTTTCCGCATTGTTATCACATATTTCATTTTTCTTTTTTTAATGGATAGAGGCGCGTGCGTGAATGAGATACGTGCGATTTCTTATTGGTTGCCTAGATGGTCATTATTTTATTTTTTTTTTTTTTTTTTTTTTTTTTTTGGTTGGGATTGGGGGTGCTTTTTTTTTTTACTCTTAAAAACCCCCGAAGGGATCTCCGCCCGACCGGGCGTCTGTTTGCTTTGCCCTCGAGGTGATGGCGGCCTCCCTGCAAGCAGACGCCATCATCCATCATCGTGTGTGCGAGTTGGGACTGATGCATTTGTTTTATGTTCATTGCTCTTTTCTCGACAAAAATTTTTTCCCTCGAACAAAACGGGGAAAATAATTAAATATAACTTTATCATTCGTGACAAAGACTCGAATGTGGTACCCGGTACCCAACACATTTTTCTTGAGTTTTTATTTATTTTTTTTTTTTTTTAAAGAACTTTTTCCTCCCGCCTCCCTCCAATTACCGCCTGCCCAAAACCAATCAGCACACGCACCTGGACCTATGAAAACGCGCGTTGGCGTGGGCGGGAGGAGACTTTCGCCGACACAAGGGGCATGGGGGCGTGAAACATTAATCCCCCCCCCTCTGTTTTACGTGCCACCCCTTCCCCACTCTTCTCTTAACCAACTCGGACCAATCGCAGCTTCGACATATTGCCATCTGCTCCCTAAGGGTTCCCTAACCCCCTACTTTAGTCCTATCTCTAGGGGTCCGAACGGGTCCGGCAAATAAATGACGTCATAAAGCGATGAAATTGAAATGAGGTAGTGGCGAGATCCTTATCTCCCGCGCTCCCTTTATGTTTTACCTGGTTCGGTCGGTTGAAGGAAAGAGGTGTGGAGGAGAGAGCGTCGTTGGAAGGGGGGTGGAGGAAGAGGTCGTGGGAGACGACGAGAATTGGAATCGGACTCGGCAGCAAGAGCCAATCCGTTGATGCTATTAGGAACGCGCCAGATCCGCTCGCGCCAAACACCAGCAGGCGCCAGGGGGAGGGGGATCATAGCACCCGACAACCGACGCCGACATTAAGACACTCGGTTGATCCAATTGTAAGTCGAGTCCCCTTGCACGAAAATCCATTTAGACTCATCCAGACTCATCACGGCCCGCTCTCATCCCTCGTTTTCTGTGTCCAGTGGACTCGTCTTAAAAAGGGGGAACCGGAAGTTAGGTTGGTAAGGCAGTTTCCAACACTGGGGGGGTGTTTTGTCATGTCATGGGGGTTTCTTTAAGACAATGAATCAGAGTTGGATTGAAAATCGACCGGTTAATTGTAGCGTTATGGGGCTTTTGGAGGAACTTCCGGTCTGCAGCATCCCATCCTTCTTAGGGTGTGGTTATTTCCTTTCAATTATTTTTTTTTTTTTTGTAGGAGTGGGGGAGTAGATCTACTTGGGGGTGCGTTGTTTGGTTTGTTATCATTGTTATTATGTTTGGGATATTTATTTGATTATTTATTTATTTTATTTTTTTTTATGTTGGGGTGGTGTGGGTTGGGTTAGCAAAGTGTTTGGAGTGGGGTGATAAAAAGAGGAACGCCAAGTTGTTTGTCGTAGCTTGAGGGAGTGTGGCGATGAAAAAGGTGAGGGGCCCCCGGCGGCAGTTGGCAATAAATCGCGTGTTAAAGTGGCAAGTGTCAATTTGAACGAGAACTAAACAGATTAGAAGAACAGGTGAGAACTCAGGTGTGACCGACGCCCGTGCGCGGGGGTGGTCACCGAGACAGACTTGGTAACTGTGAATTAGGGTTGGGCTAGTCTATACAGCCTAGTAAATTATAATGGATTTTATTGGTTTTTTTTTTATGATTATTATTAAGGAAACTGAAATTGGTTTAGGAAACTGCTGGGAAAATGGCGGCTGAGAATTTAAGGAATGTAGGTTTTTTTTTGTTTTTTTTTTTGTGTGCGTGATTAAATGTTGGGAATTAAAGAGTTGTGTGTGTTTTGTGGTAAAGCTTTTATCAAATACTGAAATCAATAATTTATAATGATTTTTATATTTATTATTATTGTAACTGTAATAAAGTGAAATTTGGGTCATAAATAAGAGTTTTTTAATTTTTTAATTTATTATTTTATTTATTAATGTTTTTTTTTGTTTTGTTTTTATTTTTCTTTTTTTAGACCATTTTGAACTCGATGCATAAGTACCAACCTCGTTTTCATTTGGTACGCGCTAACGACATCTTGAAGCTGCCCTACAGCACTTTCAGGACGTACGTTTTCAAGGAGACTGAGTTCATCGCCGTCACAGCTTACCAGAACGAAAAAGTAAATTTATTTTAAATTTTTATTATAACAATTCAAAACGATTTCACACGAGTAACAAACAACCGACGGGCCACGGTCAAGTGTTTTCATGCGGCAAAACATCGACTCGCTGCGGCCAACAGACGGGAACTCCGGCTAAAAAAAAATTGTTCAAAAATTGTGGATAAAGTCATAAAAATTTGTTTAATTGGACTTTTAAAGTGGAACAATTATTTTGATAGTTTTCCAAATGACATATGTGTTTTTTAATGACAAAAAAAAAAAAAAAAAAATAGGGTGATGACGTCGTGAAATGTTTGATGGCTCATTTTCAAGTAGGGTGGCAATTCGGTTTAATTAATGTCGTGCAAATCAACTTTATTTGAATTTGAAACCGAGTCTATTAAAGTTGAGCATCTGCGAGAGGCAGAGAAAGAAAGGTGAACGAAGGGATGAGACGCGGCCACGTGAATTAAAGATCAAAGCCAAGATTTCTTTTTGCGACGCGATCAGACGTTTCCCTCCTCTCACGTCGATGGATCAATTATCTCTCGGAGCAGTGTCCCTTTTTTCTTTTTTTTATCCGTTTTTTTGTTGCAAGTGTTAGTCAATTTGATGAGCTTGTGTCACGTGTTACATAGAAATTATGTATATTTCGATGACGTCATTTTATATTGAAAAAAAAAAAAAAAA
>JH431878.1:73499-84335 GCA_000239455.1 Strigamia maritima | reverse complement strand
AATTTATTGGAAACTAAATTGTTATTTTTTTTTTTTTTTCAAAAAAATATTTTTCATGAAAAACCATTTTATGTTTGATGTTGTAATCCGATAAGTTTAAGGACACGAGGGGTGTGAGGGTGTGGGGGAGTTGCGTTTCCCAATTTCGCGACCAAATTGAAATTTAGAATGTCGGCTGACGGAGAGCGGCGAGGAAATTGGCGCGTGGCGCGACGACCCCCCGGCGGCCGAACGGAGAAATGGCCACCCCCTCGGGCGAGAATGATGGCGTCTGAAGAAAGCAGAAAATGGAACACCAACTTCACTCGCATCCGCTAATTACCAAAATGGCGTCGGGGCCATTTTTGGGGATAAATGCCCCTTGAAATTTGCCCTGTGGCGACAGAAAATGACGTCGTTGGCGCCCCCTTTGTGGGGTGTTGGTGGTCGAGGGGACACCAATTAGCTCCTATTGAATTGTAATCGCCTCTTTCACCCCTTTGAAGCGCCCTTTTCCTTCCATTTTAGGTGGCGGACGAAACAAGTTTGTTTTGACAAAATGAGTTGGCCCCTAAATGATGTGTTAAATGATGTTTGCATTCGTTCTCAAGTGTTGTTGCACACGCCATATTGGGTTCTGCCTTTCAACTACGGATTTATTATCGCAGTTTGTATCGTTGATGAAGCCAATACTGGCAGCAAAAATAATAAAAACAATTTGGCTTTGGTTTATGCGCATGTGCAGTAGAAAAATATATTTTTCTTTCATAAATTTGTGTATTTTATTTTTATCGGTGGAAAATGGAAATTTAAATTTTAAAAAAATGTTGAAATTGAATTCATTCACTGGGGGATCTTAATGTGTTACATGCTAAAAACCACTTTTCGGTCTTGTTCATCTATTTTATTTATTTTATTTTATTTTATTTTATTTATTTATTTATTTTTTTTTATATTTTTTTCATCGATTAATTAATTGATTTTTTTTTGATTTTTTTTATTTCTCTAGATCACTCAATTGAAGATCGATAATAACCCATTTGCCAAAGGATTTCGAGACACTGGAGCTGGGAAAAGGGAAAAAAAGTAAGCGGAATTAACTAAAATTTTATTAAAAATAATATATATAAAAAAATAAAAAAAAGATGACGGAATTCGATTGATTTTTCCTGTCGATTTCTTTGTGGGGGTTGGGCAGTTTGGTTTGAGTATTCCATCAGTAATAGAATATCACTTTTTTTGTTTTTCCACCTCTTTGACACCTTCTGG
Source organism: Strigamia maritima (assembly GCA_000239455.1). Classification (NCBI taxonomy): domain Eukaryota; kingdom Metazoa; phylum Arthropoda; class Chilopoda; order Geophilomorpha; family Linotaeniidae; genus Strigamia; species Strigamia maritima. Next base: position 83,087 of record JH431878.1, on the reverse strand, counting down.
TTAGGAAGGCGTTCGTTTTTCCACTTTTGCTGTATGTGTGTATATTTGCTGGAGGCGTTTGCGTTGAGCATGCGCACATGTAGAAAACGAAGGCGTGCGTGTTAGCGTCATCAATAATGCAAGGTGTGTGTGGTGAAGGAGGAGCGGGGAGAGCAAACAGCGGGTGCCCCCGCGTCCACACCCATCACACCTTTAAGTTTGTGCGGGGGTGGATCAATATGGCGTCCGACAACGCCTTGAGGGGATCGTGTCGTGGATTAAACTGAACCTTAAAAAAAAGCAGAAGAAAAAAACGGATGCGGGATCGATCGATGAACGGCTAAGCGATAAATGACCGTAGGGCCAATGGCATTGAAGTCCGGGCAACGCCGATGCCACCTGCGGATTTTTATTTCTTTTGTTTTTTGGCCGCCATTTTGGCTGAATAATTCAGACGCGTGCAAATAGAGCAACGCACGCGAGATGGCGTAATGGAGATGCAGGCGGCGCGGGTGCGTTCATCAAACCTAACGAGAATATCAATAAAAAGGAGAAATGGGAACGCGAACTTCACCTGGCGAGAATAATTGACGAGAGAGAGCGCAACTCGAGAAGAGGACTTTTTTTCTTTTTTTTTTTCTTTTTTCTCTCCAGATGGCAGAAATTGGAATAAACTTTGACCCCGGGTTTAAAAAAATGTTTCAGTTTGAATCGAGGGGGTGTGCGACTCGAGAGTCGATTAACATGGCTGCAGGGGAAATGAGGTCAGGGAATTTTTTTTTTTTATAGTGGGGGATTTAAGATGGGGGTCGAGGGGTTAAGGAGTTTTAATCTCCTGTCGTGTCGTTTTGGCTTCGCCCCATTGCGCACGAGCAGAAGAGGAAGAAAAAAAATCAAAGCTGATGATGTCATCGACACCAGCAGACACTCGCTGCCTGACCCGATCGCGTTGCGCGGTTCCTTTTGGTGTTTGGCGCCCGTCACCTGGTGGTCGGGGGATAAAAGACGAGGGGGGAAAATAAGGTCGAGTGTGGGGAGATGATACAATAAGATACTTTGTTGTAATGAGACGCTGCGTTGCTAAGAAACAAAGTGTCGGCTCGTTGTTTCCGGCTGATGGATCGCGTTTTCCGTCGATCGGCCAATTAGGTCGGTTTTTACGTCACTTCCACTCACTGAGTCCGCGTGCTGATGCAGTTATGGTAATGGAGTCGACGATTAGTTGCTCTAACCACACGTGAAAATGGGCCCCCGTTAGGCGTTTCTCCCTCTTAGGATTCTCTCAGGGCTTTGAACTCACCTGACCATCTTCTTCTTCTACCCCACTCCCTCTTTTGACATTTTTGGAGGCTAATTTTCATTATTTTTTCTTTTTTTTTTGGTTTATTTTGTTGTTGTTTTTTAATGGGGGAAAATGTTGAAAAATGAAATTGTAATTTTTTTTATTTATTTTTAGTTTGAATTATAATTTCAGACGCCAAGCATTGTTGGCAGCTCAAAGGCAGCACGACGAGCATCACAAAGTGGCCGCGAGTCATTCTCATCATCATCTGCTCAATTTGCGAACGTCGCCGACCGACGATGACGAAAAAGTGGACGTGGTGGGCACTGGAGATGCGAAAGGTTGCGATTCGCCCACATCCGAACACAAAGGTAAAGAGAATGAAAAAGCAAAGACCACTCGAGAAGCAGGGGGCTCAGACCGGCGTCTTGTGGGGTCGGTCGAGTGGAGACGCGCGTCCACCAGGGGTCTTGTAAAACGCGTGAATTCGGCGCACGATGCCCTCGTGGGTGGAGCCGGTGGACGTGCCCGGCGTTCTGAAGGGGTCTGCAGTCCATTCGCGCTTGACTGCATCCGAGGTCCAGCCAAAGGCTACAAAGCGGGGCCGCCTTAATACCTCGAGCGGACGAACGCGCGCCCTTCCAATTATCGATGAGGGAGTCCGCCAAGCGAACGCCTCAGTCGACTTGGACGCAGACCTCCGAATAACCACATTTTCCAGAACCAAAAATAATTTTTCTAAAAAAAAATTAAAAAAATTATAAAAATGAATAAAACAAATAAAAGATTTGTCTTTTGTTTATCTGTCCAGCAGAAAACCAAGAAGACGCCAACAACAACAGCGAATCGACGGGAGAATTAGCATCCGTGAACGGATCCTCGTCGAAATTCCTTCCGCGACCGGATTCAGGTGCCAAAGGCTCGACCGGGAGTAGTAGCGATGGCGAAGGAGGACGAAGCGTCTCGCCCACAGACACGCTTCGACTTCTTCACCATCACCAATCATCGGTTGGCATAGGTCCCTCGGCGCTTCACTCCCCGTCTCTCCTGCCTTATCTCTACCCGCACGGGTTGTACTCCAACCCGGCACTTCATCTCAGTCAACTCTTCATGCCCGGAGTTTCGGCGGCCAGCGGTCTTTCTTCTGCCCACTCCCTGCCCCTCTCAATGCTCACATCCTCTGCCGGTTCCCAGCATCCTCTCGCCCACCACGCCCAGAACGTCTCACCTCACAATCTTATCTTCAACGCGCAATTCGCGTTTGCTGCTGGACACCCGCTTTTCTCGCCCGGATACTCGGGGCTGGCAGCCGCAGCCGCTGCTGCTCATGCGGCCCATGCGGCCAGTGTCTCGTCGCCCGGGCCCACGGCACCGGCGTCTTCACCATCCAGTTCCGGGGGTCTGTTATCGCGATCCATCAAACACCATCATTCTCATCACACGCGTTTCACTCCGTACTCGCTTCCGGTGACCAACACGACCATGGTGACCACTGGGTCGCCTCTGACCGCCACCGGTACCTCGAACGATTTAGTCCAGAGTCCAGGGTCGGTTTTCGAAACTGTCACCCCGTCTCGGCTCAACACGACCCCGTCTCCGGCGGCCCCTGTGCGGTCGATGGTGCCCAAGACTACGCCGCCCCTTTCGACCGAGAGTGGGACAACTCACACGACGCCTGCGTCCGAACTTAAGAGTATCGAAAAGATGGTGAATGGGCTGGAAAGACAACAGGAACAAATGGCTGCTGACTCGATTGCAAAAATGACCTCAACTGACAAGTGAGTTTGTCTGTCTCGCGGTTTTCCACATCTCTCCTAGTCCCGAAAAGACGCCTGGTTAAAAAGATGGAGCAGGCGATCTTCTCTCCCAGAATGCATTTCGTGATAATATTTATGCAAAATGTACCGTGTGCCGGTCAGAAACGATTTTATTTCTTTTCTTTTTCAATGTGTGCTCTGCTCCTACATTTTTTTTTTATTCATCTCTCACGGTCTCAAGATAAGGACGTCTGTAAATAATTTTGAGACGGAGTGACGTCACGGTGTGACGTGTGTGGTGTGCGTTTGTGTCGTTATATTTTTTTTTTTCATTTTTTTGGAATTTTCTTTTTTGGTGCTGAGAAAATTCTTTGGAAAGGAAAAAAAAACATTTCAAATAGATAAACAATTTTATTTTTATTTTTAAAGTTTTTTTTTTTTTTTAAACAAAACAAAAAAATGTAAAAATTGTGTTTCGAACTTTGATGACGCCGCCATCTTGTCATTTGTGTCTCCATGGCAACTTCCTGTAAATGTTTTAAATTATTTATTACCTGATGATGATCCTTTGTAAAATATTCGTGTGTTGTATATGATGTACAAGTAGAAAGTTAATCGACTATAATAAAAACGCTCCCTCATAATTTATACATTTATTATTCTAATTATTATTCTAATTATTATTATTATCATTATATTTGCGAATTTTAATATATTTTTTATATTCCAGATGCATTTTAATATTTTTAAAGGCGCAGGTCAGTCCGGTAACCATGGAAACATGGTGATGACGTACCGGAGAGTGACAGATTAATTAGAAATGGCCGGAAAGGAAATTAAAAATGGCGCTTATACCACCTGGTGTCAATTTTGCCGGTGTCGTGTCGTGGGAGTTTTTATTAAGAACTCGCGTTCCTTTTGCCTATTCACCTCGGAGATGCGCGTGAACGTGTTTAATACAACATTCCACGTTCCTAAGGCGCATCAGCGTCACTGCAGCAATATAATGCATTGTTGTTATTCTAAGCCTCGCGGATTTAGGTATGCTTCTGTCCTTCACACCACGCTGATGTTTAACGATAAGCTCAAATTAACCAGATTTGTTGACATGACGTGGATTGAAGGAGGAGCGGGTGGAGTCGACATTTTGTGGATTCGCCGAATTTGTCGCGGTGGGCGCCAATTGTGACGACTACGTCAATTAAAAGACGACCTCGCTCGCAGCGAACTGCGCTTGAATGCTGACTCGAAACGTCTTCCTTCTAACGAGGTCTCGTGTGCACGGTTCGACTGATCCGCCCCCGCATGATCGACAGCGCAAGCGCCTCGCCCTCGACTCCCTCCCTACCCGTCATTAGGAGATTGGGAAGCGCAGACATGTTAGGCCTAATTCGTGCAGACGCATCAAGCGGAATTCAAAAGAACAAAAACGGAGCAGCACATTACGCATATAGTCAAATGAAGCAATCTGAAACATAAATAATAATAACATCTCTCGGAGGAAAATAAAAAAGATTGAATATTTATTGACCAAATGACGTCATCGATCGAGTGGACAAGCGCCCTTAGAGATAGATGCAGGCATTCACGCTCCATTATCCCTTCTTGCATTGCATTCCGACCGGCGACTCGCCGACTCTTAGGCAACTCCTAACCCAGGCCTAAATAGTGAGTAAACAAGGCGTAATTTTCTCCCGGAGACATTCACTCCTTATGGTTTATCTGCTTGTTTTTTTGCGGGTGACCGCCGCACTGTTTCTCAGCCCATATTTTTCTAACGCCCCGCACAGAAACGGAAACAATGAGCGCAGTGTTTGTCAGTGTGTTCTTTTCAGGCGCCGCTTTTGGCGCGCGATCACAACAGCATCCCTTGTTGCGACTTTCTTTTTGCCCGATGCCTCCAACAGATAGACGCCACCGCGAACGCCACCCTAAACCGATACGAATCTCGTGACATGACGTTGGATTCCGTTTCGGATGAACGTGGGAGGTCTCTTCACCTCGAACCGATCCATTTTTTGTTCTCTATTTTTTTTTTTTTTTTTTTTTTTTTTAACTCAAAAGACCAAATATACACACAAACTGGTATTGTTTCCAATCTAAAACTCCCCCATTGTTTTATTTTTTTTATGTATTTCTTTTTTGTTCATTCCCAGTGTAGAGGGTGGGATCGCGATTGGGGGGAATGAGAAGGGAAAAGAGGAATGACCCATATATTGTTTCCGTCGAGGCGCCTTCTCTCGCCTCAGCGCGCGACTAATCAGCCCATGGTGCGCGCGCGCACTGCGTTCCTGATGGATAGCCAACGTCCCCATCTCCCATGCAGACGCTGCTGCGTGTTGTGCGTTCTGAAGAATCTTTTTTAACCCCCCCACCCCTCTTCCCTCGCTTTTTATCGGATGTCGGGGGACATTTTGGAATTATCCAATTAGCCTCACTTTTATCTATGTTAATGAGTGTCTCACTTGGGGACGCGGGAGCGCGGCTTTTTATCTCGGGCCACACCAAAAAAAAAATTTGAATTTTTTTCCAAAAAAAAAAGTGTTCTGGGAGGTGGTGTGTGTGCGTGTGTGTGTACAGAATGGAGGTCTTCAGGCGTTGGTCTTGTCTTGTACAGCTAATTCGCTGATTGATCGACTATCGAGGTTTGACCCGCACTGCGCATTTCCCCAAATTGGCACCCGAGTGGACGCAGAACAAGGGAAAAAGAAGGGTGGCGAGAGCGAAGGGAGGGAGGGTAATAATTAAAGTGGCCTTCTTCACCTCCCTCCCTCTCCTCACCACCTCCAATCTTGACTCGTTGCCCTCTCAATTACGTTTCGTGTCCTCGAATTCGGTGCAAGTGATCAACGCAAGGAGCAAAAGTTGGAGTTGGTTTTTATTATAATGAGAGCGTACGAGGGTGAGGACAATTATCAGTTGTGGGCGGCAAACATCTGAGTGACCTCACCACTGACCCCTTCCGGTCACCAACTCAACGACCCGCAGGCAATTAAGACGGGGGAAGTGTAATTAGCTCGAGGGAAAAAGGCGACCCGTACAAATTGAACGGCGTCGAGACGCCCGCGTCCGCAGTTTTTTTTCCTCGCCCCCTTCCTTTCAAGATAAAAACTACTTTGTATGAAGTAAATTTTTTTTTTTGAATATTTATTTTGAGAATATTGCAACTAGAAAACCGATATTATTATAGAAAAATTATGTTTGCTCCCCCTTGGTTTATTTTTCTCTCTTTCCTGTCACACGCAGACTTACATGGGGCGTTTGTAGCAGTGGCCAGTCAAGGCGAGTCAAGGGGCCCCACCCCGTGTTCAACTCATGTTTTTCTATGTCATTCGCAGGACGAACATTTCAGTCACGTTCCTTTCGCGTCTGTTCCGCGTCGTTCCCTACGTTGACGTGTCTTTGGCTCGGCGCCCCATCTCGAGGCGCCCAGGTGTGGAAAACCCCCGTATAACAAACACGAAATTTCGCTGTAAAACCCGAAATTCGCATCGAATTGTCCCAAAAAATCGCATTTAATTAATTGCCCATTCGTGACTCAATAAACACAAAGAAATATTTAGGTCAACAAAATGGCCGTCTCTTAATACATTACTGTAATGAGGTTGTCGGAATGTGTCACATAGCACACGTGCGACTGCTAAGTTTAGCGCTTTCTCTGGCAGCCCATGTTCTCGTTTTTCTCATCCCATTTCATCACATAAGACGCTCCACAGCGTCCGTCATTGGGCGAACCCTTTTACTACTTCAACAAGACACTGGATCGCCTTTGTAAATTAAATTTGCATTGCAAAACATACCAGTCCCCTCATCGCGGCCAAGTATTAAGGGGGAGCTTTAAGGGGTCGTCTCTATTTTTTTTTATTTTTTTTTTAGCGATATTTTTGTGGACATTTCTTGTGCAGTCTCCATCTGTTGGTGCGTTTTGAAATTCTTGCATGTTTAAAAAAAAAAAAAATTAATAGTTTAGTGAAAATGAAACTTCAGAAAGGGGAGGGAGGAGGGGGGAATGAAATGATTGCGTCGCATTAAGCGTTCCAGGAAGGCGTTTAGTAGGCCAATTAGTTGTTTGATTATCGAATTAAAACGTTTCCATCTTTACCATAACGAATTCACCTCTACATTCTTCCATTTTGTTGCAGTCCTGAAGGCGATGGTCACGCGACGGGAGCGAAACTTCGGTGTAGCGAAGCGCGTTTTAATTAAATTCGACTCATGTCTTAATAAAGGGGTTAACGGTCTATGTCCGGCCTCCATTTTTATTATTTTTTTTATTTTTTATTTTGATAATGAGTATTTAGTTACGTTGATTGATTTGACCACGCGAAATATTTTCTTTTTATGACGAACGAAACGCGGGGGTGGCTAGACTGACCCCTGAGGGCTATCCAATCGAGGCGGGGCGTCCCTTTTCAATTAAACGCGTCTGCTTAGGGTCTGCGAACTCGGCACCACTCTAACTTTGCTCCTTGGCCTTGTCGGCGTCTCATTTCTGCGCCGTCAGCACATTGTGCCAATAAAATCCCACTTGACATTTGACAACTATTTTTCTTTTAAAGGAGGGAGAGGGGAAGCGAATTGAACGTCATAACGTAATTTTTAATTATTATTACGGAATGGCGGCGAAAAAAGGAGGGGGAATGTTAATTTTCCCTAAACCGGAAGTATCTGCCATCTTGAACCTAATTTTTTTTTTTTTTTTTTTTTTTTTGGTCAATTTTAATTTGAAATTCCAGTTCCGGAAGTGGTTTTGAGGGACTCGCACGAAAAGGTGTTGGCTGTAAGCGAGACAAAGACGACGCTTGTTAATGATATACTCCTTGCCGCTCTCGCTCGTGACTCCATCCCGAAACTGCAGCCACGCCTTGAGATTGACGTCACTCAAACTTCGGGCGCCTCTTGGCGTGAGGGGGATCACTGTTGGCGTTCGGAGAAGGGAGAAAAGTTGATCCGCACGTTGCTTCGCGTTACGTTCCGCTTACTGCGCACGTCACGTACAGGGTGGGTGACGTCATTCGATTGGCTTTATGCCAATCACTTTTTTTCTTTTTTTTTTATATACAATATTTCGATTTACCATTCTTTTGTTAATTACACACCCGTATAAATATTTTTTTAATTACTTTTTTTTTGATTGTAAACAAAAGCGACGCCATTTTTAATTTTTTTTTTTTTTAAATTTAAAAAACTGCAGGTTTCTCTCTTCCGGAGTCGCCATTGTTTCCCCGTCGAATTATTCTTTTTTTCTTGTTTGTGGCGCCACTTGTGCCAGTTGGCAACCAAAACGCGTTGATAAGCATCGAGGGACGCCAGAAGAACAGTGTGGGTGAGGGATGGCAACATGGGGGTGTAGTGGGGTATCTTATCTCCCGCCCACGCGTTCTCTCGATGACCCGTGCGGTGGTCCCATGTCTGTGGAATTTATTCGAGGGGAGACGATGAAATCAGCTGAAGAGGGGGGAATATTGTTGTATGGGTATCACGTGGAAGGGTCGAAGGGAGTGGAACGCAATCAAAATAAGAAAAAAAAGAAAAAATGAAAAGTGGACCGGAAGTTCAAACTTATTGCCAATTGCAAAGGCCACCAATCATTTATTCGAAGTTATTCCTCAATTTCTCGAAAGTCTCACTTCCAACTGAAACATTTCGAACAGGATCAGATTAAGAAGAGGTATTTCCAGAGATTGCAGTCGATTTTACAACTAATGTAGACGGAGAAGCTTACTACGTGACTAAAACGCAAAAAATAAAAAAAAATAAAATTTATTTTTTTTTTTTTTCTAATTCTTGTCGTCACTACGTCCATTTCTGATGTCATCATACACTTCCTGTCTTTTCAGCACTTCCCACGCCCAACGCCCTTACAAAATTTCAGCCAAATGGAACGCTGTCCGATTTTTTTTTTTTCTCTTCTCTTCTTTTGATCCGATATTTTTTATTTGCGATCCCTCTAGACCACTAAACATTGTCGAGGAGTAGTGAAACGTTGCGGTCTTTTGTGTGGCGGACACGCGCAATTTGTCACGTGCGCGTGGAATCTTCGCACAATGCGTTCATCTATCACCGGACGCCTATCGTTGCGTTTAATATCAGCGACACCTTAAATCTCGCACAACAAAAGCCCGCATTGCACGTCCCGCTTTTCATTGCCACGTGTCAGCCACGCCGCCAATCACGGCCGGGGAAATCGGAGCGAGGCAGAGGGAGACGGGGAAAAGCGAGTATACAGAGTAGAAGCGAGGGAGGAATAAGTGGCGAGGTCAAAATGTGCAACGCGCTCAAATGGAAACAGAAACTTAACCTCTGTCGCCCGTCGCGTCGCTTTTCTAAATGGGAGACGAAACGCTTGGCAAAAGACAGGCAAAACGCCAGAACATGCAGTGAAGCCGATCGAATGGCGGTGCTTTAACAGCAATGGAAATAAAGAGAAATAAAAGCAAAAGTACTTTTTTTTTATTTTTTTTTTTTTTTATTTTTTTTTAAAAAAGTTTATATTTTATTTGTTTAAAAATAAGTTTTTATTTTTTAGTATTTTCTTAAACGTTTATTTGTTGTTTATAAAAATATTTT
>JH431878.1:39144-66861 GCA_000239455.1 Strigamia maritima | reverse complement strand
AATTTTTTTTGTTGTGAAAATTATAATTCTTTATGAAAGGGAAATTTTGTTTGTTGACAATGACGGATTTAACTGTCTTTTAACACTTGCGTTTCGCTTTTTCCTCATGATTCACTCCTCACTTTTTGCAACATATTACACCTTTCAAATAAAATTTTATTTTTTGGTAAATTCGCAGTGAATTTATGATCTGTTGTGACCAGTTTTACGCTGCTGTTCCGCTGTGGGGTGTCCGGAAATGATTTAATCCTTTAATCTTTAATTTTATGTGTTTGTGTTGATGACCTGTTGTGTGGTTTTCTTCACCTTTCAGTTGGCCCTTATTCATTAATAATAAAATGTTGACATTTTTTTTTAAACACTCCTACTTATACCTCCGGTTATTTATTTTATTATTTTTTAAAATTTGTATATTTTATACAAAAAAAAAAAAAAAACAATTTTTGCTTTTTGTTTTTTTAAGGCGATGTTGTGTTTTATTTTAATTTTTTTTATGATGCGTGTTGCTGGTTAACATTTGTCATTTTTATACGTTTATCGACTCGATATTCAACATATGGGGGAAAAGTATTATTCGAATAAAAATAAAACAAAGTGAAATAATTATAGTTAATAACACTGCAAAAACAAGGCTTATTTCCCTAATGTTTAAGGTAAATATGAGTAAATTTAGTTTCGTGTCTGCTTTTGCTAAATTTATGCTTGTCAGCAGGTTTTGTAATTATAACACGAAGCCTTTACCTCGTAAATTTCGCCTATAATTCTTCATCGTCTCTAAATACACTTTGAATTGTAAAAACTACATCGAATTAAACACGAAATATAATTAAAAATATAAAAATTGATTAAATTGAAGAAAATTCTTGTTTTTATCGTATTGTTTACTATTTTTTTTTTTAGTAATGGTGGCCATTTTGTGCAAAACAGATGTTTTTCATAATTGTTATTTATTAAATTTGATTATTTGATTGTGCTTGTAATTGAATGAAGGTGTTATAGCCCGTTAAAGGCATGGAAAATTGTTGGTGTGGTCAAAAGAGGAAGCTTTGTAAAAGGTGTTTGCAGCTTCCTCATAATTGGCTACGTCCCTATAAGTGGACATAAACAATGCGATCGTGCAACGCGTGCGTTTTTCTGGCTGCACCTTCCGCCTCCCCTGAATTCACACGAGCTCCGGAAGAGGCAGGTGGGTGGTGGACGATAAATTATAACACTAGATGTCTAATTGTGTCCGTGCGAGACATTCTTTTTTTTTTTTAAGATACAACAGCAGCTGCAACAAAAACACCTCCGTGTAGTTGAGCAACTGACACTCGAATTAAATGATAAATTAATTGAAAAAAAAAAAAAAGAGAAAAAAAAATATTATTTAAATAAAAAAAGAATTCTTGATTGAATTGAGCTGCGTGGGCTTTGCTAGAATTCTGTTTTTCAATACAAGTGTTTTTATTTTCTGTTTCAGTGGCGTTTTATGTGGGCGGCTTTTCGTGGTTTTTATTTCAACTTGTTGTATGTTACACGACAGTAACGTGCAGCTGTTTTATTTGTTTATTTATGAATTTTATTTGAATTTTTTTTTTTTTTTTTTTTTTTCGTGTGTGTTTTTCGTGCTCATTTAAACTCGAATAATACGATGAGAAATTTCGGAGCCGCCCTTTTTCTCTTCATGTCTACGTGTGGGTATAATGTTCAATTTCCGTTGTTCTTTTATCACTTCCTTTTCGTCGCTTTTATTTTTTTTTTCTCTTTGCGTGCAACAAGACACGTCCTCCACTAAACTTTATGGATTTTTTTTTTCTTTCTTTGTTTTTATTGCAATTTGGTCAACTCATCCTCGACTCATCCCTATTTTTTTATTTTTTATTTTTTTATTTTTTTTTATTCTGCAAAACTTTATTGGTGCAATACATATATATATTCTTAGAAAGAAAAAAAATAGTCAATATTGTTTACATTTCCTATTAGATCTCCTTGGAATAAATTGATAACTCACGTGAGCTCATCTTTTCATCGATTTATTAATCACTCGGACAAGAAACAACAACATTTTTAATGCAAATTTACTCCAATTTCCCCTTATACATAAAACATGATCGCATTTTCACAAGGTAAACATTTCCTATTTAATCATCACATTATAAAAAAATATATATATATAATTTACATTTCCATGATTTAAAAAGAAAAAAATTATACATTTATTTTCGTTTTGGGGAGAAAAAAATGAGTTTTGTTTTGTTTTTCAATTTGTTAAACCATAGGCGCCAGTTTGTGTTTCTTCTCACGAGTTATCAGTGGGCGCCATCTTGCGCATCCATGGCCACTGTCTAGCCTGTTTGTTTGGGGCGCATACCTGTGTTTTGACACCGAATTGGCCCAAGGAGATCGCCCAAGCTCGTAACTCAAACTCCAATGGACACATTCCATCTCTGCGTGTCTCGAGAAACATTATTTTCCCTCTTTGCACCAATTTCGAATTTTTTTCGAATTTGCTTCGAATTTTTATTAAAAAAAAAAAAAAACAATAAAAAATTTCTTGTCTAATTAATCAGACCTATAAATGCCATTTACGCATCGTTTTGTACGTTTTCCCAAATTTATGACGATCGTTAATTGGACGTGTATAGAGGTCGAGTAGACGCCACACTAATGACGGGCCTTGCACGGATCTTTTTCGTCGAGGGGCGCGCGACCACATCAAATTTATGGCACGAGCTTCTCACCTCATGCGCGTGGCACGAGGAAAGGCCACGGTGGGCGGGAGTGTGTGTATTTCCCTTGGGAACGTCTAAGCTCACCTGTGTAAATCTGTCAGGTGGGTTGACAGCCGAGTGGTAAAATTTAAAAAAAAAAACACATCTCGTTTGCTGGAAAACTGTTTTTATTCGAAAAATTAAATGTAAAAATGACTTTTTTTATGAATTTTTTATTTTTTTATTTGGGCAATGAAATTAATATGTTTTTTTTTGTGTTAGTTGAATGTTTGTTTTAAACCTGTGATTAAAATTCCTAGGAGGATGTTCACAGAGAAAGAAAAATCTTTTTTGATAAATGATTGCAATCGAAAAAGATTGGAATAGCAATTAATCGAGTGAACAATTTTCACGGATGCGCACCACACCTTTCTCATTACTCGCCCTCACCTGGCCTATGCGCCAGATGGTCACGAAGACGCTACTGCACATCGCCATGACAACTGTCAGCGTTCTTGCTCGTTTCTCACTCTGGAGACACGCCAACTGCAACTGTCATCTCGGTCCGATTCGTTTGTCGTGTGCCAGCTTTTTTAATGATGTTTTTGGACAATAGTTGACGCGTTTAGTGAATCCGTTCACGTCTGTTTGTGATCGTAAATTGGAATTGCTAAATATGGCTTTGAGCGTCGTAATATTGTTTTTAGTTTTTTTTTTGATTAGAATTGGGAAAAAATGGTTTTCGGTCAATTTTTAAGACATTTTAAACTAAAATGGTTTAATTTGTAGTCCTAAGTTGCGTTTTAAGCATGAAATACGAGCGAAATTTACTCCCAACTCGGTGAAAAATGGCCGTGTCCGCGAAATTTTCAGTCTCACGGTTTGTCTTGTTTTTTTGTCTACACTCTACTTCACATTATAACACAACTTAACATTCCAAACGGTCGTTTTATTACTTTTTTAATTTAACACGAACAAACTATAAATCAGTTTACATCACAATTATCACATTCTATAATTTGACATATCAAAAAACCAGACGAACAAAATCTCGTTTATCATTAATATCAGAGTCGAAAAAAAAAAATTATCTTGTCTAATTTATCTTCAATTAATTTGTCTATTTAACTCTACCTTTTGACAGATATGAAAAATCACATTTTACCAACTGCCGCAATTCCAAAATCATTTCCCCGCATTCGAGCTGCCATTTCCCGCTAGACCGCTACGAATCTCCCATACAAAATCACAACCATAAATTCCCCACATTTTCTTATCAATTTCTCCAACTTTCTTTAATACCATCATTATATCCAACCTCTAATTAATTTAAACAAAAAAAAAATAAAAAAAAAAAAAAAAAAAAAAAAAACAAGAAAGGGGCCATTATAATTGGCTGCTATTTAATAAATTGACTCGAAAATTTCTTCTTACACTTTCCTTGAAATACGATCTCGATTCTTACTGTGATTGGAATCGGCATCGAATTGAACCGGGGTTGGCCATTTTGAACGCACACTTTTCACTCTGTAATTGGAGGGAAAAAGAACGCGGCAAAGGGCTCCGACTAAACCCATACTCGGGTGACGGGTATCCGAATCTAATTCACTCGGCACAAAAGAAGGATTTACTGCCCTCCGCACCACTTGACTCTTTAAACCCATTTCCATTTATTCCCCACGACCATCCAGGGAAGCCCATACCCCACTCTACACCCCGAAAATGCTCTCTTCTCTCTCACCGCCCCAAAAGACCAAAAAAAGAAGAAATTAACAAAACGATATCGAATTACCTGACCAACATCCTCCGTCGCCATACTATCCGTGCGTTCCCGCGTCGCGAACACGTGTGGGTCCCCGATTTGACCCCCGACTAATGATCTATTCAAGATTTTTGCGACCAATCTAAGAAGCCCGCTCATTTTCGCCCCATCAAATTCACTTAAAATTTCAATTTTTCACATTTTTCACATTTTTCAAGGACCCAAAATGATTGACAATAGAGGAGGGGGTAGGATGATAGAGGAAGTTATTGAGATGAATTTTTATCATTGCGATTTCCATATTTTTTAGCCATTTCCTGCTTGCCATTGTCTTATTTTGTCATGCATAAACCAATGTTACCCAATAAATTATTCCACTCGAATGGAGCGTCGTATATATCATGTATTTTTTTTAGCCATTTTCGTCCTAATTTCGATGACGAGGAAAAGGAAAATTCGTATTATTATTATTTATTATTTTTTCCTTCTCTTTTGATGTCCGAACATGAATTAATTTTCTGCATCCGAGCGAGTGCGAGGGCGCCACTGAGCGGCATGTCTTTGAGCATCCTGTTGTTTATTTTGCTGCAGGCTCCACCCTCGTCACCCGGGGAACAGCTGCGGGGGTGGATGACAGCTTGTTCGTTCGAGGCGCACTCGGAACGCCTTGCTCGGCTCGCGATTGGACGCCACACGTGCACCCGGCGCCCAGTCGGGTGACAGCAGCAGCACCACGCCCACGCGTCGCCATCTGAATAAGATTGGTAGGGTGGTGGGTGGATGGTGAGAGGGTGGTTTCGGTTGTCAAGACAACGGATCCTCAGAAATTCTTGCTACGATCACCTTCCCCTTCAGGCAACGGGGTGGGAGGTTGAGGTGCCCTTTGTGCTTGATGTTTGATGTGCATGATGGGCTACTTGGGATTTTATAATAAATTTAGAATTGTTTTTCTAAAATTTTCTTTTAAAACAAAAACAAAAAATTTAATAATAAAATAATTTTTTTTTATTTTATTTTTTATATTTTTTATTTTATAGAATCGTTGGCTAAACAACAAGTAAAAGATGAAATGGACGCCCGTGAACGCGAGTCAGGTGAGAGATCTTTAATACCGTATTTCCTCGGAAAGAACGGCATGCCGGATAATGACGATTCAGACCAGGGTGGCGCATAATTCGAATTTTCCGGCATTTTGTCC
Source organism: Strigamia maritima (assembly GCA_000239455.1). Lineage (NCBI taxonomy): Eukaryota > Metazoa > Arthropoda > Chilopoda > Geophilomorpha > Linotaeniidae > Strigamia > Strigamia maritima. Next base: position 61,208 of record JH431878.1, on the reverse strand, counting down.
ATTTGATTATTAATTGACCAGTTGTCTATTTGTCAAAAACTGGCCAGACTCGTAATTACCGGCATGCCGTTGTTTTCGAGGGAATACGGTATAAAAATATTTTCCAATGTAAACACATGTAATTAAATGCGGTGTTGAATTTTAAAAATATTCATTAACTCCAATGACTTTGTGAACCCTATTTTAATCACCAAGGCAACTGAGTAATACTTGATGCGCTATATATATCACCATAGCAACGCAGCATCAAAGTGCGATGAAAGAGAAGCCGTTGGTTCGTTCCTTCGTCCGACTTGGCGGTATTAATTTTAATTGAGTCCCAGTTGGATTTTAAATTGCCTTTTTCCCTTCGTTTCTTCGATATGGCTTTGGCTTTAATGAACAACCGATCCGCAGCTCAATCATACACCATTTCTACCTTCTTTTTCTACGCATTACTGTACACTCCTCATCTTAAAACCCCAACCATCCGTCTTTTGATCTTAATCCTCCTCCTTCAACTTTTTTTTTTTTTTTTTGTATCAGCTCATGATGGGAGCTTCGGGCATCGAGTGCTCGATATTGATTCTTCATCGTTGACTCACTCCAATTCAAACACGATAACATCGCATTTTGCTAATTTTTATATCTTGATTCAGCACAAAGCGCATATAGGCCGACACTTATAATTTAAGTAAATATTGTTTACAATGGAAATTAAGTTGCATATTGTTGATTAACAATGCAAATTGTGCATAATAAATGATTCCGGATGTTGAAATTGAGGATTTTCTTCGATTTTTAGCGTTTTTTTCCGATTTATTATCCTTAATAATCGACAAAATGTAGCTAAAAGGGGGTGTAGGGGTATAAGGGTAGGGATTCTGGATGTTTGGTTGGTTGAGGTCCCAGCTGGAGGGCCCTTGCTTGCACTCGTCATTCTCCCCATGTCCATTTTTCTCCTTTTTATTTTTGATGGCGGTTTGCGTCGAGCCGAGTCTCACTTTCCCCTCGCTCACCCTCTCTTTGGTCTCCTACGTCCTTTGCGTCTCATTAATCAGTGGCAACCGTGATTGGCTGCTCCCCGACCCGATTGACAGAAGGGCTCCACCCATCTTCGTGGCAAGGGGTGACCAGGCCCCACCTATCCGCATCCGGACGGTGCATTATGGGATTGAAGGAAATTGAAATTTTTACACATTTTTACATTTTAAATAAAAAAATTAATTTTTTTTTTTTTTATTCAAATTCGAATTTTTCAAAGGATTTGCAAATTTGGTTTCCATGGATAATTAAAAATGGGATCAAATCGGATGAGATAAATGATGCAGTCATATGAGTGATGTATTTTTCAATGTCAATCGTCTATATAGGATGATCCACGGTGGGAAATTTGGTTGTTATAGCAACGGGATGGCACTTTGATGATAAGATGTCGGAGAAATCGGAATCCGCTCGGAAGGAAACTGCGTTTATTTCTCATCCGCACACATTGACGGATCCTTTGTTGCAAATAGCATTGAGTTTAATTATAATATCCCATCGTATCTTTTTCCCCTTCGGATATTTTTTCATCATCAAATCATCTCTTCACCGATTGGTTGCTTATTCACAAGGGTATGCAAATTATCCACCCTCCTATCTTTACTACCCCCTGCCTTTACGCCGTTCCCCTCATTTTTCCTTTATCTCGGCATAATGGAGCAGGAATTCAATCATAGGCGTTTCTCACGGCGTCTCTTTTATTCCCCCACGTTCTCTCGTTGGACCATTTTTCACAAAGGGTCTCTCGGGCTGTTCGAGAGGGACCAATAGAAATTTGGACGAATTTCCAACTTGCTTTTTGTTTGAAATGTATATTTTTATTTTTATAAAATTTTAATAATAGAAAAAATGTGTAAGGGGGGAGTAAGGGATGTTTTTGTTTGGAAATTCGTGTTGTGTGCAGTGTGGGGAAATTCGCTCGCTTTTATTATTGCATTTATTTTTCTATCAACATTTGGTTTTTTCTTTCTTTATCCGAATCTTCTGTCGGGTTGAGATCAAAGAAGGCTTGGTTTTTCGTGCTGGACTGGCGAAATGATAAATTAAAGCGTTTGAAGACGACGGCACGTTTCCCTGGTGACGACAAATCATATTAACAGATGCAGTTTTCTCGTGATGGATTTTTCATTTTTAGTTTTTTTTTTTTTTTTTATTGGTCACATTTTATATTCAAGGCACAAAGCAATCGTGCAATATTCATCGTGCAATCAACTCGTCAGAGTTTGATGCGACAGTGTTCATTATGCGTCTTTAAGTGCCACTTTTCGAGTTCGAGTTGTTGGTAAATTTGTCACGACCAATTTTCAATTGTTGTCTGTAATGAAGACTTTTTTTCTTTTTTTTTTATTTGAATTTTTTTTTAATAATAATGAATTTTTGTGTTTATCTTTTGCAGAAATATACGATGTTTCTTGCAATGGGTGCGATAGTACGTTGAAAAAAGATGGAAATGAATCAGCCTTTGTGGATTTGACTCAAGATTCGATTGGATATGATGACGATGATGATTTTGAAGTGGTTAAAAAGAAAACACGACAGGTAAAAGACCAGAATATATGTAAATATGTAAATAATTGCTGGAACTGTCCACGCGTGGACATATAGAGTATAAAAATAATGATTTATTTATAGTTGATGCATGTAAAGTAGTAAAATGTATTGAAAAATCGTGATCTTTTACAGTAGAAACAGCACAAATTTTGCATTTTCTTATATATGAATTGGTTGACGGGTTCCGAATCTTGCATAATGCGTAATGAATAAGTTAGAGAAGAAATATAGAATTTGGAGCTCATTTCAGGGTTTTTGTAATTCAGTATTATGCAATAGACGATTTTGAAAGATTGAAAAATGTGGGTTAACTCTCAAAATTGGGTGGGCATATAGAAAGATAAACCATGTAAAATCCAAAATTCAATTGTTAAGAGTTTTATTTCAATTTTTTTGTGTATGCAAATATGTTACACCGAACTAAGCATTTTCATTGCATTTGCAAAACATTTGCACAAAGAAATGAAAACAAACCTTTATGATACTTCGAATTCACTTGACAAATTTTCTATATAAAAAAATCATTTTATTGTGCTATTTCAAAGCCGCAATTATCCAAACCAGGAACTGCAAATATTTTACCTTTTTTCACACGCAAAATTGATTTCTCAACTAACAAATCTTTTCTTTTTTTTACATTAAATCTACAAATTTTCATAAATTCCATAAATTCTAATCTTAGTTTTTTAATATTTCAAATTTAGGTTCAAAAAACACCATCATCTGTACCTGTATCAACCCAAAATAAATGCCCAGCGAAACAACAACCACAACAACAACATCAACAACCGCCGAAAAAAAGGTAAAAACATAAAAGAAACAACACTGAAACCTTTTCTCGTCTATCTCCTTCCTGTGACAAACATAGAAAATCTCTCATTTCTCATCATTTCTCGAGCTTGATGAGCGCTGATATGGTGCCCGGGGGCTGCCAACATTTCTTACTTTCATCTCTCCCTTCACATACACTTTCTTGTCATCAGCTCCCCCCTTTTTTCCCATCTAGATCCCATTACAACAAACAAAAAATGTCACCCACGTAAACCGAAATTCGAAAATCCATTCAATCCTAGGCATTTTCCCGCTAGAAAACCAGAAAACCAATCCATAGACTTAATAGACCCAATTTTAGACACTCCTAATAAAGCCCGAAAATGAAATTTCGTTGTAACGAGTTCGCGGAATTTTTCTCCGCACCACAGGTGCTCCTCAGGTAAACAAGAGCGGGACAAAAGGTCCTTTGAAGAGACCTAATAAAGGAGGCTGTCTTGGATCAGTGATACGGACACGATGTAAAAAGACAGCAACGTCTCACTCCTCCTCCTCCTTTTTTCCCTTGTTCGCGGACCCCTCAATCATGCACCCTCGTTCGTTTTGCTCGATTCACAGAAACAAAGATGATCCCCGCTCGTAACCCCAATTTCTTTCATTGCACTGCGTATTATTTTGCTCATGTTTGCAATCTTTTTACTGCAGGGTATTGCCGAAGATTTATTTTGGGACGCGCACTCATAAGCAGATCGAACAACTGATCCGGGAATTGGCGAAAACAGCGTATGCCGATGTCAAGTAAGGAGGAATTTAGTCATCTTCTTAAGAAACGAGTTTTTCGAACTCGATATTTTATGAGGTTTGTCCATTTTGCATGAACTTGTGACCGCAGATGCCGGCAGCTTGTTGTCCACTTGTTTATTAAGGTCGTTTCGGTTGGAGATCTGAATCGGGATTCAAATTTTAATTCATTTTTGATATGCAATTTGAATTTTTGACATTTTTTTAAGCATGTATTTGATATTTTCGATCATTTTTTATGTTTTTGATCATTTTTTGATATTTTCGATCATTTTTTGATATTTTCGATCATTTTTTGATACTTTCGATCATTTTTTGATATTTTCGATCATTTTATGATATTTTCGATCATTTTATGATATTTTCGATCATTTTTTGACATTATCGATCATTTTTTGATCATGTTTTGATGTTTTTGGTCATTTTTTGATTATTTAGACATAATTATGCGTTTTTTATGGAAATTTAGGTCGGAATTCTGGATAATATGGAAATATTTTTTAAATATATTGTGTTATTTTATTTGTCCGTTGAGCAAATCGATTTTAACTTTTTAAGAGGAAAATAATATTTGGAATTGTAAATTTTCTTTTATTTTTCTATGAGAAGTGAAATTTTATTTGTTGAAATGCAGCCAAGCTTTGAAGGGGGAAAAATCTTAGCTTATGATTTTCTTATATTTATCGAATACCGTATTTTTTCTTTTTTCTTTTATCTCGAGCATAAGAAAAATAATCAAAATAGAAAAAAAAGAAAAAAAACAAAAAAAAAAACAGAAAAGGTCGAGTTCGAACGAGACCCTCGTTAGTGCAAACGTGGAATTTTCTTTTTTATTACTTCGTTTTGTGTTTTTATCTTTCTTAACTACTTTAGCCCGAGTGTTGAGTTGTGGACCACCCGCGTTCCATAGGGTCGCGCGCGCGTTTCAGGCCACCCTCGGCGATATTCATCCTTTTTTCATTCCAACATTTCGTATAAAATATGAAAAATTAATAAAAAATCAACAAAAAAAAAAAAAAAAATCATACATATATAAATTTTAATTGATTAAATATTCAATTCCTGAATATATCAAATAATATCCAATAGATAAAATGCTTTTTGTCTTACCTGTCAAGTGTCAATCCCAGTGAGTCTTCTCGCAATGAGCGAGTTAAACAAACAAGCACCTGCTTTGCGCTTTGTAATTCAGCCATTTCCATGTGTCTCACGATTTATTAGGCGAGTATTTGAAGGACCCTAATCATGATGAGATAAAACAAAACAAAAAAAAAATTCAAAAAAAAAAAATGAACGAGGAAATTAAAATTGCGCAGTTGTCTCCGTGGGTGGCGAACAACAAAATACTAATTTGTGTCATTTGGACCGATGACGTCTTCCCACTCGTATTGATTAACGATTCAATATAAAAAAAAAAAAAAATCAAAAAAAAAAAAAATCAAAAAAACCACTACAAAATTTATTTTAAAAAATTTCTTATAATAATTATTAATATATATAAAATGTGTAAAATTTCTTCTCAACTCTTTTTTTCCTTGAATTTTCGTCTATTTTTATTATTGATTGCCTCCGGTAAGATTTTTGCGATTGCCGCGTTATTTAGCTCAGGTGTGTTGTTGTTGGTGGGGTGTGTGTGGCGCGCGCAACCTGGTGGTTAGGTAATCACCCAGCACCGAGTCCTCGCCTCGCGTCGTTGGCGGCTGATGGATGGGCGCCCGGGGCCAATGTAAACAAGGCTGCCCAACGACCACGCCTACGCCGCCACAGGTGATAATTATCGGGCGAGGCGTCCCCTCGCGCCCTGATGGATGGCCCACTCGGCTCCCGGCTCACCTCACGCACACCCACTCGAGTTGAGATTCCTCCGTCCCGATCCCATGCGAAAAATTGATTCAAATCCAAAAAAATCAATTTATTAAAAAAACAAAAAAATTTTAATAATAAAAAATTTTCCTATCCGCCATTTTGTTTTTTTAGTTTACATTTTTTTTTAAATTCAATTTTTTTCCTCATAGATAAAACTCGGAGGAATTTTCCAGGTGTGGTGGTGGTGATGGGGAATTTGATTCTAATAACGGGGTGCGGGTGGCCCCGCGAAGGCACCTCCGGGACGCCCCTTCTCCATCTTAGCAGCGTCTCTTAAATCACTGATTAAAAAAAAAAAAAAAAAAAAAAAACTACGAAGTCTTGAAATGTTAGTGTTAACCTGCAATGATCTTATCAAAGTGTGCTCGCTCCTCCTTGCCCAACTTCTCCCACACTCCGCACCTCCACCCCCGCGTCTGGTTCAGATACCTGCGTCCAACTCCCACACTTTTACAACAGAAGGGGATTTTTTTTTTATTTTTATTTTTTCTCGTAAGGGGCAAGTTTTGGGCATAGGTTTCCGCGAACACCACGTCGGGTCTGCACGGACCAGAGATACCTGGCGCCCCGTGCGTTTCTACCCTACAATTACCCGAGCTCGTATAGAAGCCATCTTGCTTCTGCCCTTCAACCTCGTTGTAGTAACTCTTGACTGATTACTTTGTTGAATTTTTTTTTTTTTTTTTTTTTTTTTTAAAATTAAAAAATAAAAAAGGAAAAAATGAAAAAATGACGTCATTTGAGGTAAATATTGGAAATTTTTGTTTTATTTTTAATTGACGGGTGAGAAAAATGGAATTCCACGTGAAAATACGAGACCCCGGTGTTTATGAGCGCCCCCTCACCGAGTTCTCTACCTGTGCCGTTGGCAAGTGATGGATGATGGAGCCTCGATGCTCGTGGCTCCGTCTAGGCGGGCCGGATTCGAAGCCCCCTGCGGACCCAGGTCCAATCGGCCTCTCAATCTTCTCCCGTTGTCAGTCGTTTGCTACGTTTGTGTTGTTTCTAGTCTCGAGGTGGCGCCAATTGCTAATGAACACATCGGGTGCTCCGTTGCTATTTTTCTTCTTTGCCTCCCCTTCCCGACCCCTACTCACTGCACCCCCTCACTCACCTGCAGCGAAATTCTAGTTTGTTTAAGACGAACATTTTTTTCTCCATAATTCATCCGCCATTTATTTTCCAACACGAAAACGATGGGAAATTTCGAGCGGAACGCTGCGGAAACCTTGTTTTATAGCTCGGCGTTTCTACGGGTGCCGCGAACAATGGGAATAAGTGGGGGCGATCGAATATACTGACTCGTCACTTGTCATTCACAACCCCCTCATCATATTTCCCGAGTTTTAAGCACCAATCACAGCCCGAGGGGCTGATATTACCGTTCCCATCCTCCAATAGGGCACAATACCCCTTTGTACCCCAATTTTTATGGATCCTATGTTTTGTTGTTTTGAATTATTCTAACTTAAAAGACAAATAAGAAAAACTGTACATTTGCTACAGATAACATCAAGTATTTAGGACATATGATCGATAAGGAATGGAATTTCGTCTGATCCGAAACTGATCAATTCGCTAGCAAAATTTACCATTTATTTGTGCATTTATTTTGCACTTTTAAGGCGTCTTAGTTACAGAATTTCATATTTTTTTATTTTTATTTTTTATTTCTTGATGGTTGTTTGGCATCCATTTCTTTTTGTTTCGTGTTCGGCTGTTCGCGTCTCCCTCATCGTATTATTACATTGCCAGAAGGCATTTCTCGTAAAACCAACAAACCGGACAACATGTCATCACCCCCGGCTGACAGGTGCTTGTTGAACGAACGCGCCCGCCAATTACCTGAGCTACGGGGCCGCTCCTGTCTTGACGGGATTTTTCTCTCCTTGCTTTTGTGTTGTTTTCCAACACCAGATGGTGTAAGTCGTGACCCTTCTCATCTCCACCCCGTTCTCGGATCATGTTCGTGTCGACATCTCGAGGAAATTGAATAAAAACAACGATAAGTTCATCTCCCCTCGAACCCCAATACCCCCCCCCCCTTACTCTATGTTGTGATCCTCGAAGGTTGCTACTTGAGTATACCTATACAATGCTATACCTATTATTAGCGATATCTGATATACCATCAAAACATGTCTAATTTGAAAAAAATTCTCTAGTATGGACATTTTGGGCAGCAGAGATCACACTTGTGTCCACCCTGTGGTGTCGAAAAGTGGAAATAAAAACGAATTGTGTCAGCAGTTATTGGATCCGAAAAAAGTAAAAAAAAATAATTTATTCATGTTTTGAATAATGACCGGGTGTGTTTTTTTTTGTTTTTTTTTAAGGGTGAAGGTTGCGGTTATTTTACCGGTGCATCGAAGGTGTACTCGTATCAGACTATCCGCAACCAGGGATTGCGAACTGCGTGGGACTTGGAGGATTTAGTGGGTGTGGGTAAAAAATCGAGGGTAAGCGAATTGAATTTTTTTTTTTTCTTTAAATGCTATGAATAATAAATTATAATGTTTATTTAGATGTGTCCTTACTACTTGACCCGAACGTTGAAAGATTTATCCGATATCGTGTTTTGTCCGTATAATTATATCATCGACCCCCTCATTCGTGGCAATGTGAGTTCAATTTGCATTTTATATTATTTAAATTTAAATTATTATTATTTTATTATTATTATTTTTAGATGGAAATTAATTTGTGTGAAAATGTGCTGATTTTCGACGAAGCGCATAACATGGAGGACTCGGCTCGTTCAGCGGCCAGTTTTAGTGTTACTCAGCTGGAATTAAAAGCCGCCATCGATGATCTGCATAATGTCGGTTAGTTCTTACTTGATTAGAATAATAACGTGGAAAATTTAAATTTTTTTAAAAAATGTTTTTGTGTTTAGCTGAAAGCGGTCACTTGGCGTCATCGCATAAAGCACTCGGTGCGAAGGTAGACATTTGTAATTAATTAATCGATGTGGAGAGGGAGACATGTATCGGTTTTTTGACTTTTTTAGCTCGGTCAATTAATGGATTGGATTCTGAAGCAGGATGCGATGTTGGCTGGTTCCGAGGAGCCGAGTAAATCGTTGACTGGAGTCAGTTTTGTGGCGGTTCTCAATCATCTCGGCTTGGGTTCGGAGGATTACGACGAGTTCACGGTAGATGGCGGATTTGATCCGAGATGTGTTTTATTTTTATTTATTAATGTGTTTTTCTAAAGAAACTGGTCCATGATGTACGTGGAGTCGATTTGGATCAAAAAGCTAAGGAGGAGATTGAGGTTCTGCTCAGTGCCGCTACATCGATGTTGTTATCGAGTTTTACGTTGGTTTTAGGACATTTGTTTAAAGATAAATTTGCATTTGTTGATGATTATAGGTAGAGAATTAATTTTTATAATTTTTTTTATTATTTTTATTTTTATTTTTTTATTTTATTTTATTTTTTTATTTTTAGGGCGGTGGTTTCGAAATCGTTTAGTAATATTTCTGAAGCGCCATCTGCAGTAAGTGGAATTTCGATTTTATTTGTTAAATGATTTTAATTCGATTGTTTATTTAGTCCGGTTGGATATCGAAATCGAAATTAAATGCCAAAGGTTGGGTTTATACAATGAAATTATGGTGCTTGAATCCAGCCGTAGCTTTCTCTGATTTTCGAAACGATGTACATAATATTATACTCACTTCCGGTACATTATCTCCTATGGATACATTCGAGAGTGAGCTCGACGTGCCATTTAAAATTAAATTCGAAGCGAATCATGTGATAAATTCGAATCAGGTTAATATTTTTTATTATTAAAAATTGCATTTTGGTTTCCGTTTAACACTTTAACTCAATTTTCCGTTCAGGTTTGGATCGGTTCAGTCGCACAGAGCGACGAGGTCGCGCTAAACGGCTGTTTTCGCAATACGGAATCATTAGAATACCAAGATGCAATAGGAAATTTAGTACACCGAGTGTGCCGCGTTACTCCACACGGTGTTTTATGTTTTTTCCCAAGTTACAAACTCCTAGAAAAATTATCCACCAGATGGCAAGTTAGTTTTTTAAATTCTATTTAACCGAATAAATTATTAATTCGTCGATTTATCACTAGGATACGGGAATTTGGGATCAGATGGCCCAATTTAAAACTGTTTTAAGCGAACCTCGAAGCAACTTGAACAATGAATTTGAGAATATGTTGACTGAGTTTTATTCGGCCGTTGATGAAACTGGGGAGGATCTGTCAGAAAATCAATTCACTGGCGCGCTCCTGTTGGCGGTTTGTCGCGGCAAAGTGAGCGAGGGACTGGATTTCTCCGATAAATACGCCAGAGCTGTCATCACGGTAAAATACGTAAAAAAAAATAATAAAAATAAAATTAATTCATTTGAAATTAAAATTTATTGAATTAGATCGGGATCCCTTTTTCGAATGTGGGCGCTATTGATGTAAGTATTTAATTATTCAACAGTTAATGCGTTTAATTAAAATATCATTTTAGGTTATTCTTAAACGCAACTATAATGACGCCAACCGGCGCACGAGGAACATTCTTTCGGGTGCCCAGTGGTACGAAATCCAAGCGTTTCGTGCTCTTAATCAGGCGCTTGGTCGTTGCATCAGACATCGAAACGACTGGGGCGCACTAATTTTAGTTGACGACCGATTCGGAAAACAGGAGAAATACGTAAACGGATTGTCGAAATGGGTGCGCAAAGCGATAAAAGTTTTTCCTTTGTGTAATAATGCAATGACATCACTCGAAAAATTCATGTTGCAAAGAACAGGGTCGAGTCCAGCGATGAATGTTAGGTATTGTTTAGAAATTAATTAATTTTTACTAAAATTTAATTTAATTTAATTTAAAAAAATTATTTTATTAGTAATTTTAATTCCCCATTGATCAAGTCACCGGATGTTATTATACAGCCGTCAAAACGAGTTCTTCCATTGTCTTTAAAGCAGATGAACACTCCCGAAACTTCTTTTTCTAGTCGTCAACTTCAAGTTTCGACACCGAAATCAGCTTCGACCTCGCAAATCACTTTACCAGTGTTTTTCGCTAATCAAGTAGTAAATAAATCGGCCGGAAGTGTGTTGAAAAGGTCTTTATTTAAACGAGAAATCAAAGAGGAGGTAGAAATTCTAGTCGATGAACAGAATACTGATTACGATGTAAATAAACTAAAGCGCAAAAGTGAAGAGGTGAACTCTGGTGGGCAGAAGAAAACGCAACGAATTAAATCGGCCAGTGGGTTAGGAATGATTGTTTGTAACAAATGCAGAAGGCAAATGTTAGATGGTGAAAATGCATATGTTTTTCCAAATGGACCTGTGGCGCTTTTACCTTATGTGATAACGGAATCGACGTTTCTGATGACGTTGAGTGATAATTCTTGCCTTAAACCAATGAACACTTCCGGTAACAATTGGAATATTATTTTTGTTTTATTTGTTTATTTTTATTTTTTTTGTTTTTAATTTCTAGGACAATTGTTAAATGCATTGTTTAATAGTGAGGATGGTTGTTGTTTCCAAGTACAAGTATGTTCAGGTTGCCAACAGATTAGTGCTTTCAAAGTAGTGAGCACTTTAGTTGAGTCTTCATTTGATGTTGGACAGGTATTAGTATTATTTTTAATTCAAATTTATCATTTTTAAGTTGAATATTGTTGTTTTTTTAGACATGGTTCCTTCCAAGATCAATCGAGCTAGTTCAACAATAGTAATTTTTAATATTCTTTTATATATTTTTTTGCTAATTTTTTTTTATTATTTTTTTTTTATATACTTTTTGAAATGTATTTATTTTTTAAAATTACTTTAAGAAAAATAAAATTATGATTGTAATTTTAAAAGAAACACCCGAGCGAAATTCATAAAATTATCTTACAAACTCATACGATCATTTGTAAAAATAGACCGTTAAGGAATCCTGCCATCTAGTAGCAATGGTTTTCAACTAAAATAATAAAAACGCTTTAGCCACACTTCCAGAGCGGCGCCACTTGTACACTGTGCCTCGGTGTCTACTGTAGACGTTTACACATTATTAATTGTGTTATTTAATCATTTTTACTTGCTTTAATTATAAAATTTGATCAAAATGAGTGTCTTAGAGAAAATCGCAACGATCGAGGCCGAAGTAAGTTTGCAATAACTAATAAACAACAAAGAACTAATTACATACATTTTCCCACATGTGTTTTCTAGATGAATCGAACTCAAAAAATAAAGCTACATCCGCACATTTAGGTCTGCTAAAAGCCCGATTAGCTAAACTAAGACGGGAATTAATCACTCCGAAAGGCGGACAAGGAGGTGGCACCGGCGAAGGCTTTGATGTGTCAAAAACTGGAGATGCACGAATCGGTTTTGTCGGATTTCCTTCTGTGGGCAAATCGACTTTACTTACAAATTTAGCTGGAGTTTATTCCGAAGTGGCTGCTTATGAGTTTACCACTCTTACCACTGTTCCTGGCGTAATTAAATATAAAGGAGCGAAAATACAAGTAATTAACATAAAAAATAAATGAAATTGATCATTTATTCAATTATTTTTTCTTTAATTTGCCACCAGTTGTTGGATTTACCTGGAATTATTGAAGGTGCTAAGGACGGCAAAGGTCGTGGTCGTCAAGTTATTGCTGTAGCTCGAACTTGCAGTTTGATATTCATCGTACTCGATGTCCTTAAACCACTACAACATAAAAAGATCATCGAAAGGGAATTGGAAGGATTTGGTATCCGATTGAATAAACAACCTCCGAATATTGGTTTTAGGAAAAAAGATAAAGGGGGCGTTAATTTGCAGCTGTTGGTATTGAATTTAGCATTTTATTTTGATGAGAAATAATTAAAATTTGATTTTTTTTTGGAGGTTCCTCAATCGGAATTGGATCTTGACACCGTGAAAAATATTTTGGCCGAGTATAAGATACATAATGCCGATGTTTCGTTGCGTTACGACGCTACCGCTGATGACTTGATCGATGTTATCGAAGGAAATCGCATTTATATTCCGTGCATTTACCTGCTCAACAAAATTGATCAAATTTCTATCGAGGAATTGGATATTATCTATAAAGTTCCGCATTGTGTGCCCATATCTGCTCATCATCGGTGGAATTTTGATGATTTGCTAGAAAGGATGTGGGATTACTTGAAATTAGTGAGATTGTGAGTTGAACTGTTTTTTAAGGTTTGATAAACGATAATTAATTTAATTCTTTTGAATAGATATACGAAACCGAAGGGACAGCTGCCGGACTATGAATCACCAGTTGTTTTGAATGGAGACATAAATACAATTGAAAATTTTTGCAATAAATTACATCGGACGATCATGAAAGAATTCAAATAGTAAGATATCATTTTAAAATTCATAATTTGACATTGATTTTTTTTTATGTTTTCAATATTTTAGCGCGTTAGTTTGGGGTTTGTCGGTCAAGCATCAACCGCAGAAAGTAGGAAAAGATCACGTGCTCAACGACGAAGATGTGGTTCAAGTTGTGAAAAAGTGCGACAAGTTGTTGAGAATAATTAACATTTTATTAATATATTATTTTCTTTTATTCAACAGAGCGTCTTGAGTTGTTTGAGGAGCAATAAAGATTTAAGATGGCATTGATTTTCTCTTATTTTTACGAAATCATACCCCGAAACAGTTGCAGAAACGCGTCATTATCAACTTCTTTGACAAAATGAATATTTGGTTTAGATCCGGACCACCGTCTGTGGTCGGTCACCATTTGGCCGCGAGTTCGGGTCCCCACGAGCTCCACAGTTGCGTGACAATTCACGATTTCCGTAGCTACCTTCTCATCGACGACAATCGCCATTGCCAGCAAATCGCAGCTGTGGTATCCGGCTCGCTTCCGTTTATGCAAAAGCGGAATAGAATTTTTGGTCAAATTCTTAACGAAAATTGCTTTTTCCGTGACGATTGACATCAGCTGGTTGTAATCGTCCTGTAATTGAAATTTTAATTCGACAATAATTCAAAAAAAATTTATTTTACCCAGCTGAGATGATATTTGAGGCACGTCTCCCACGGAATACACAACATGGGGCATTGGAATTCATTTAAAACAACAGCCGCAGCTTCGGGATCACTGTAGAAATTGAATTCAGCAGCTGTGCTCACATTTCCTTGGCCTTCAAATGATAAATTATTCAATCAATGACGTCATTATCGACCCGATTTAGTCAACCTTCAATATTTCCGCCCATGTAAACGAGTCTATTTAATTTTGTGCTGAATTTCGGATCTAATCGTTGAGCCAGGGCCAAATTAGTTAAAGGCCCCAATGCAACTAACGTGACTTGACCCGGGTTTTCATTGACAAGGCGCAACTGACATCATTTCATTAGTATTGGAGTATAATTAAGATTTTATAATAATTACCAAAGCAAGACTGGCATGCTCTGACTCGTGTTGACATCCTGTAATGGGTATAGTACTCGCGATGTTTCCGAATCCATCGTCGCCATGGAAACCACCAGCATCAATTATGTCCGAACCCAAGATATTTCTGTCGCAACCAACATACACTGGTATCTAAATTTTATATTTATTCCGTAATCATTAAATTCATTGATTTTTTTATTTATACATACGTCTGTACGATTGCAAATTTTAAGCACGCGGAAAACATTTCCCCAAACATTAGCTAGGTTAGTGTTGCCGAAACAGCACGTGATCGCTTTCACTTTGACACCGGGATGGACAACGGCGAGTAATATTGCAAGGGCATCGTCCACACCGCAATCAGTATCGATAACTAAGATTTTGGACATGTTGTTCACTCTTGCCGACATTTAATGACTTATGTAACCAGATAAGCTAATACTTTACATATATTTAATTCGTAACGCCGCGTGTTGGCGGAATTGGAAGTAAACAAATCCGCCATTTTTTCAAGTATGCAGAACCGCCATTTTTGAAGTAAACGACGTGAAATTTTATTCAGTTTGTAACATTATTTTTATCATTTCAGTTAATTTGATAACATCGATTTCAACAACAAATTCAACATTATTGGAATTGGAACTTTTATCAACAATCATTTGACCACGTGTGCTTAAACCGGCGAGTTCAACAGCAGCAAACCACTTCTCACTGCGGCGAATCACTTCAGGAAACAAAACACAGGCCATGGCGTACAAATCGCACGGAAAATATCCCATATCTTTGCAAATGTTGGCAGCCCAGTTAACCGAATATGCAGTAATATCTCTCATGAAATTACTTCGCTTAGTTTCCATCGACGTCAACATTCGGTAAGTCTCCTGTTACATATTCAACTCATTTAAAATGTCAAATTAGATTTTTTTTAAAATATATATATATATATATAAATAATATACTTGGGAAATTGGGTTGTCGAAGCAGGGGTCCCAAGGCACGCATAATATTGGGCAAACAAATTCATTTAACACAACTTGAGCAGCTTCAGGATCAACATAAACATTGAACTCTGCAGTAGCAGTGATATTACCAGATCCTACACACATAATCAACAATAATTAAACGAAAACAACTTGTTAATATTTTACCCCTCAGATTTCCACCCATGAAAACTAACGTTTTCAATTTGCTACTAAACTTTTGATTCAACCGTTGAGCAATAACTAAATTAGTCAGTGGTCCAAGAGCGACCAAAGTGAGTTGATCTGGACATTCAATTACATAATCAACCTAAAAAAAATATTTTTTTTAAAAAAATGACTTCGAAACCTCAATTAATCGACCTGACCAATGCAACTGCAGCGAGACAACTTTTCGGCTTCAGTTTTTCATCACGAGGAAGTTCGACATTCCCCAGTCCATCAGCACCATGAAAATCAGTATCAGCCATCAAAGGATTCACCAATGGTCGCTCGCATCCAACGTAAACCGGAATCTGAAGAAAAAAAGAGAAAAAATTTAAAAAAATATTTTTTAAACTTTATTTCAAACTTGCGTCGGTCCGATTAAAGTGCTGCAACACTCGACACACATTGTGGCAAACTTTCTCGACATCCACGTTGCCACAGCAACAAGTAATAGCGACTATCTCCGCATCCTCGCACGAAATCGCAAGCAACAGTGCCAAAGCATCATCAACACCACAATCAGTATCAATAATAAGTTTGTTTTTTGTCTCCATTTGTAAAAATGACGTAATGATGACGTAATTTTGGAACCATGCCATACACTACGCACGACATTTTATTATTTCCAGGCTTTTTCTTACAAAAACCATCACAAAATTCTACTAAAAAAAGTAACACCGATTTCTTATTTAAAAATTTATACTTCTAAGTGACAGAAGCAAATGAAATAAAAATAAAAATATTCCTTCTTGTGATTATTCGAATTTCTGGCATTTATTGTATCCGGTTCCTTTTTATAGCGGGAGAATTAACCTGTGGTGCTATTGCGAATTTAATCATTTTTTTAAAAATTAAAATATTATACATGTGTGGGAGTGAAAAAGGAATTGACGAAAACGCTACGAACTAAGAGCGCTTTAAGTCTGGTCGACTTAACGTTTCAACACTTCTTCGATAAAGTTCGCCATTGCTGCCACATCCATCGAGAGAATCACGTGCGCATTCGGCTCGGTGGGCACCCACGGACGTTGCTCCATCACCATTTGACCCCTCGTCAAGGTACCCCACAGTTCGCAACTCACATAAAAGGGCTTTACGCATCGTACTATACTCGGACGGAGCGCCGTGGCCATCGTAAACAGATCGCGAGCGACGAATCCTGCTGATTTTCGCACGTCTCGGTGCGCCATTACGTATCGTTCGGTCAGGCGGCGGATGAATTGTCCTAATTCGTATGTATTCGAAGCGAGTTGGGTGTCGTACCATTCCTAATATAAAAAAATTCTAATTTTTTTTCTTTTTTAGTAAAGAAAAAATTCGTACGAATGAGGGTGCAGCTCTGACGCATGTCTCGTACGGCAAAACGGTCTTCGGACAAGCGAATTCTCTTAGAACTATAAACGCCGCTTCCGGGTCGTTAGAAAAATTTTGTTCCGCCGTGAATTTGACAGTTCCCTTAGCTAAAAGAATGAATTACTCGGTTAAATGCATTTCCTTAAGTGATTCAGTAAATGCCTTCGATGGTTCCACCAGCAATAAACACTTCTTTCAGTTTACTACTAAACGACGAGTCTGTTTTTTGGGCCAGAGCTAAATTTGTCAATGGACCTAACGCCACCACTGTCAATTGACCCGGCATTTGATTAGCCAACCGTTGCTAGAAAATTACAACAAAAAAAAAATCAAAAATCGATTATAAAAATTTAAAAATAATCAAATTACTAAAGCTTTCCACGCGCAATAAGGACCAACAACGACATTTTCCGCTGGCGGAAACTCCCACGCGGCACCTCCAAATCCATCGGGCCCATGAGGGCTACATTCGGGTCGAATATACTCCTCGATCAATGGAAATTTAGCTCCAACATACACAGCGACCTTAAAAAAAGTAAAAAAATCAATTATAATTCGATATTTGGTTAAAATTCGATTTTTACCCCGGTGGCATCGACCATTCGCAGCACCCTCAACACGTTCTGCAGCACCTCGTTAACAGGAACGTTGCCATAAACGCACGTGATGGCCAACAGTTGGATCTGCGGACTCTTAAGCGCCATTAGTATCGCCAAGGCATCATCCACTCCGCAATCCGTATCGATAATGACATTGAGTTTTTCTTCGGGACATATCGGCTTGATTTCTCCCTTTTCCGGCGACAGGAGGCTCACCATACTCTGCCATACATTCTGCAACGTTTGTTGGACGGCCGGTGGTTCCTCCTCGATAGCGATTTCGCTGGGTTCCCGCAGGTAGTAGGGATCGGGATCCGTACTGCAGTCGCACGTGCACTCGCACGGACATCGGTATTGGATGACGGGACATCCCGTGTCGTGGAGACTGATGCCGAAGTCGTCGTCGCACGTGCCGGACGAACCCACGCAGCAGCAGGTCGGTTCGTGGCACACGGAGCATGCCTCGTCGCCGCCGTAGCCGTGGGCTGGACACGGTTCGTCGTGGGCGGGGCACGGTGGGCAGACGCAGGGGGGTGGTGCGGGTGGGCAACAATCTTGCGAATTGTCATTTTCGCATTCATCCATACAATTCTGCTGCCAACATTCTGCGGTCATCATTTTGATACGAAGGAATTTGTTTATTATTTTTCAATCAATTATTTTGGTCAAAGAGAAGAAATGTTCAGTTGTTGACGTAATTGCTATACGGAGAGAATGAAGTAGGCTTAATTCCGCTAGGCTTATATTTCGAGAGCGATTTTAATGCTCACCTATATCAGCAGACCCTCCGCCTCGGGGTGGAAGAGCCGATCGCACATCTCACCCAAATTGTCGCTCAGTTTCACTCCCGATGAGGCGTGGTTCCTTTCATTCTGAAGGGGGTTCCAAAAAACTCCAAATTTCGAAAATAAATATTAAATGGCGATGTCTTTTCACCCGCCCGACAGTTAAGCTGAACGTGAACCGTTGTTATGGAGATGTATCACACGTGGAAACACATTTTTTTCTTACTTTTTTTTTTTAAAACTAATAATTTAATCCAACAAGGAATTTGAATGCTACAATTTTATTTTTTTTGTTTTTTTTGTTTTTAATTTTATTTTGTTGTGGAGGAGACCAGCGGTCTTGGCGCACACGCTTGGCGGACACTCATTTCCTGTTTGAAGTGAACTATTTTTAATAATTTCATTTTTTTTTTGTCAATTGAAGATTTTGAAATCTTACCCACGTGTCCAATAAAGACGTGACTGAGAATTTCTCTGGCATTTTCATTATTCGAGCGGATAAGGCAACTTGAACTGCTTGCAGAAATGGCGTCGAATCTAATTATGCATTAATTAATTAATTAATTAAATTTTTATTCTACTTATTCTAATTTTTATTATTTTACCGTATTCTTCCGAACTTGTATCACACTGCGGTGTTTGCTGCGGATAATTCTCGGGTACGGTGATCGTGATGGGAGGTACGCACGGCAAGTTTTTATCATCTAAAAAAATGATTAATCAAGTTTTCCATTTTTAATTTTAAATCTTTTATTACCTAATTGACATATTAGATGTACTGTTCGTGAGCCGCCGTGCTGAATTGGGTCTAGGCTCACTTTAAACCGTTGATCTAATCGTGCAATTTCACCTTGCAACGCATCTGGAATATCATTTGCATCGTCGTCCGTTTTCCGTTTTTTATAGGCAGGTGGACTAGGACATCTAAAAAAATAAACAAATCTATTAAACCCAAAAATCCACATCAATAAATTTCTATTTACTTGATGGGTGGACCATGCAGAGATGCCATAGCAGGCCCGAACGTTCTCTGCAACGTGTGATTCAACATGGGTGACTTGATGTGAGCCGTGATGGCTTCGAGTAACGGTAGACAAATACTTTGTTCTTTCGTATGACCAGGTGGAAAAAGCGGAATCCCAATACTAGCATCACTCTAATAAATAAATGAATAAATAAATTTTATCACTAAACTCCGTGTCAAACACATTGCGAGAAACTCCCATTGGTTAGAAAGCCTTTTCCCAGCGATTGTTTAATGCACTTAAAAAAATAATTCGAAAAATGACCATAAAAGGGCATAAATGAACATAAACGAACATAAGCAAATATAAACGAACAAAAAAAGACCATATATGGTAGCTTTTGGTGGTTTTTTTAATATAAATTTGTATTAATGTGCAAGCAAACAGCCTCCAGCCAATGGGAGTTTCTCGCAATGTGTTGGAAACGGAGTTTAAATTAAATTAATTCTGTTAATTCACATCCTACCGGTTTATTTTTAAAATCCAACTTCTCGAGGACTTGTTCGCACTTGAGCAACGTGTCCATAGGGACCCTCTTGGTCGGATCGGACAAAATATCGAGCAGATTCTTCATTTTGCTCATCTCTCTTTTTTTCTCTGCAACTTTCCCTATCATGAGTGATCTCAATTTTTTTTTCCCCAAAAAACACAAATTTTACAAATTGCTACCTTCGTCTTTATCGTATCGCGTTATCATCCTGCGCAACGGATCGATATATTTACTCAGCTGTTTGACTTTATCTAAATACACCTGATCGTCATTTATACTGCGCCCAGCCGGACTAGCTGCTGCTCCCATCGGAGTACTAAGATTGCTGTTGGGCGAAGGGGCGCTGCTCATGGGTCCCGGTGTCCTGTTAGCCGACTGAGAGCCACCACCGCCGAGCGGCGAAGGCACGATTTGGGGCGACGGACTCGGCGCGTAGCCGGCCGGGGACATGGCGATGGTGTTAGTTGGCTGGTGGACCGGCGAAGGGTTTGCCGCCATGTGGTTTGAAATAGGAACGGGATTGGGGCTCTGTCCTAGATATTGGTTCGAGTTGTTGTCTTGACGAGCATGCGGAGCTCCACCTGGTACTTGGTGTAATAGAGCTTCGTTTAGTTGGCCTTGTTGCATCTGCATCTGAATTTGAAAATTAAAAATTTAAATATTAAAATTTAAAATAATTATTTAAATTTAATTCACCTGTGGTGTACTGGGTTTGCCAGGATGTTGCAACTGTTGGGGGTTCGGTTGCTGCTGCTGGGGCTGACGCATTCCCCTTTGCATTTGCTGCAACTGCATGTTCCCGGCCATGCCACCGGATATAACCATATGTTGCATTCCTGGACCTATTATTAAAAGAATAATTCATTTTTTAAAAAAAATTATATTTCTTATAAAATTGCATCACTAATTAGTTAATTAAAGCTAATTAGATCCATAAATATTTTGGAGTTGCGAATTATTAGTAAGCCAAAAAAAAAAAAAGTAATTTTGCAATTAATAGTGCGTTACCAACACTGCAAGGACACTTCACTGACCTTGCATTGCATTATTCTGTGGATTCATTCCGACCATCATGGGCATTTGATTGGGTCCTGCCATCCCACCTCCCATTTGGGGGTTGTTGCCTTCTAGAATATTTAATATTTTAAAAAAAGAAAATTTTTTTTCTTTTTTTTCCTTTTTAAATATTTAATTAACTTACTCTGACGTGCTAAATTTTGCAAAGCATTGATTGGATCAGGGACACCAACTCCCGAGGGTGGCATACCACCATGCCCTGGATGAGTTGGCGGTCCCTGTTTATTTTTCGAACCTAAAAATAAAAATAAAATTTTAATAAATAAATGAATAAATAAACAATTTAAAAATACCGCGTTACATAAACACCAAACTTTGAATTTATTTTTAATTTATTTTTAATTTTTTTTTTTTTGTTTATTTAAATAGATGAACAAGAAAATAGAAAAAGATGAAGGAAAAAAAAATGCATGGGGGTGGAGAAAAGGGCGGATAAAACAAACACCACTACGCCCATTTGTTGTTGAGTAGTGATCTCCCAATTGTCGACTGACACAGCACAAGTTTATTGATCCACATTGAGCTCACATTTAATTCATTTCAGTAATTAATACGAGTAATTTTCCTCCAAATGATAAATTGATAAAAAAACCGTAAAAATTAACGACAAACACCTGTTGGCTGCTCAGCCGTGACAAAAATAAAACATTTTTCAACGTAATAATCTGACTCTAGGTCGAAAAACTCGGTACCATACTGTACTTACAAGAATTGTAGAACCACATGCGGTAGATGAGGAGCGGCACGATGGAAATGAATGCAGCTGCGAACGGAGGAAAGGGAGTCGAGAGAGCGAGCGAGAGAGATAGCGAGCGGAGCTGGAGACCGAGGAATGAATTCATGAATCAACTCATTGAGATGAGTTCACTGCTTAAGCTCAAGGGTAGTTAGCGACGTGCAGTTAATTTCGATGCAAAGGCTCCTCATTGCAAATGCAATTAATTGCTCGTGCGCGATCTAATTGTGCAACCCTTTGGCTTATCAATGGCCGCGTTCCTCAAGTGCCAATCAATGCATTTAATTTCTTTTAATTTGTGGTTTTTCGCATAAAATAGAAAATTTATATTTTTGATTTTTTTTTGTATTTTTTTTTTTTTTTATATTATTATTATTATATATATATATATATAAGTAA
>JH431878.1:13992-36526 GCA_000239455.1 Strigamia maritima | reverse complement strand
TTTTTTTTTTTAAATTTTTTTTGTTTGTTTCAGTTTGTGGGCTCGCATCGAATGCGCCCCATCGTTCGTTGTTTGGTCGCATTGCTGTTCATCCATCAGATGGGATGCGGTCGATTTGAAGTGATGAAGAATACTGTTTATTATCTCAGAGGCAAACGCGATATTACATTTCCAGGTAATTTATATTATCGATTTTTGATTGAGGTCACGGTTCAACTGCGACCTTTACCGTGAATCCAATGATGGCCAATGTAGGGCGTTGAAAAAATGTAATAAATATGTCAGGGACTAAATGGTGCGGACCTGGATCACGAGCTGCCAATTTCTCCGATTTGGGCGACGAGTCCGAAACGGACAAGTGTTGTCGTGAACATGATCATTGTCCCGAGTCGATATCTGGTTACAGTTGGAAGCATGGCCTTCACAATCCTACTCCGTATACGAGGTATAAAAAAAGTGAATTTTTTATTTTTTTTATTTTTTTATTTTTTTTTTTTTAAATAAATTTTAATTTTATTATTTTTTGATGAATATAGAAGTCACTGTTATTGCGATGAGGCGTTTCGTCGATGTTTGGAAGACGTGAAGAGTAAAGTAGGCAATCTGATGGCCGAAATCTATTTTAATTTCCTGAAGGTCAAATGTTTTAAACAAGATTGTCCCATCGTTCGATGCATCAAATACAGCGGGTGAGTGTCGTTATTATCATTTATTCATGTTTTTTTTGTGTTTTTCTAGGTTGATCTGATCTCTTATCTAATTTGCAGTTCGAGGCCGCAAAGGAATTGCATCGAGTATAAGATGGATTGCTCGAAACCACGAATTTGGCAATTTTTCGATGCGAGGAATTTTGAAATCATTTGATAGGTTTGATACTTCTGTAGACAGATGGCGCCATCGACAACTAATGGAAAATTTTAAAAACATATTACAGTTTATTTTTTTATTTTTCATAATTATCTTCATTTGTAATCTCGTATATATATATATATATATATTTTTTAATTATTGCAACTGGTTTGCTGCTATAAAAATAAACATAAAATTTGTAAATAAAATTAGAGAAATCATCTCATTAGATTAAAAGGATTTAATTTTGTTGTTGGTTTTATGATAATCTTCTGACGAAAAAGTAAGTTATATTTTATTGAATTAAATACTAATACAAAATGCTGATACAATGTCATAATATGACGCTTTTAATATAAATAGTTTGTAATTACTGAAGACTGACAAACAGCTGTTGTTTCAAGTTTAATTATCAGTCTGAATCTGTAAAAAAAAATACCCGCACCTGCGCTATTATTGCGGTATATGATTCACAGCTGCGAGTAGATTTGCACTTGAAATTCCCAAGACGATAACCTCATGCGAGCTGACGAGGCTTTTTTAAATGCGTGTCATCACGGCAGCGGCCATTATCCCATAATGCATTGCGAATCTCACCGCTGACTTATATTGGAACGTGTAGGTAACGGAATTCAAAACAACTAAGATTAGGTGAGTTTGATGTTTATCTTTGAAAGATGAACAGATATAGTGAAAGAAACATTTTATTCAGTAAAATCAACTGCAAATAGAATTTCAACAACCAATGGCGCTCAGATGATCGTCTGCTGAGTGGTTTGTCATGTGACAGAAAATGAAATGGAATTTATGTTAAAAAGCACTTGACATACTTTCACAAAGGATAAAAAAATGATTTTCTTATCAGGTTTTATCTACATAAGCAAATTATTTTATTGTAAATGTTAATGCAAACTACTAAAACTTTATTATTTAGGCACATAAAACCAAGTTTACAATGTTTGCTTCGGGATTTACCCTTTTAGTGCAGTGAACTGAAATGATTACGAAACAGGAAAAGTAATATTTTTATTCATAATTTTGATTTTTATTTCTTATTATTCTCGGAATAAATAGGTCGTTGTAAATGCCACTGCTACGATAACAAGTTCGAATCGAGAATGACCGGCCTGAATTGAACAACATGATTAAAGGTATATTTTCCTTCTATTTATATGATCTCAATTTTTTCTCTGAACTAGTATATATTTGTATAGCCCTGGGGTTTTACATCGAACCTGAAGGTTAAACCACCTGCAAACCGACCTTGATGCGTTGTTGGAGGAGGAGGAGTTTGTTCCTAAAATCAACAGCAAACGATGAGCGGGAAGTCCGGTTGCATTTTTACATGAAAGTTAAAGCTGGAATTTTAAATTTCATCGTGACAGCCACCTGAGCACACGTAAGTACATTTGGTGCACTTAATTCATTAATTACTTTCAATACTTTCGGTAAATAAGAGAAAATAAGAGAAAAATTTACTAAAATGTGAAAAGTTTACAGACGATGATTTCATATTTCTTTTTATTTTATTATATAACTATTTATGTATAGGTTATCGCGAGGTTGGGAGTTACGAACAGGGGAAAACCGAGGGCGCGTTAGCGCCCGAGGTTTGTACCGACCAGTTTGTACCGACCAACCGAGCGATAACCAACTTAAATACTTTTTTAAACATCTGAATAAGTAAATAATGTTGAAAAATTACCATATATTTTATTAAATAATTGTTTAATTAAAATAAAAATTTAAATTGTCGGATGATATACATTCTTGTCAATGCAACATTAGCTGGAAATAAGAAATAAATACCACCACTTGCCGATTACTAAAATTATGGTACTACGTGCCTAGTACTAAAATTATGGTACCATGTGCCTAGTACTAAAATTATGGTACCACTTGCCTAGTACTAAAATAATAGTAATTCTTACCTAGTACTAAAATAATGGTATCCTAGTACTAAAATTATGGTATTCTAGTACTAAAATTATGGTACCCTAGTATTAAAATTATGGTACCCTAGTACTAAAATTATGGTACCCTAGTACTAAAATTATGGTACTTTAGTATTAAAATTATGGTATGCTAATATTAAAATAATGGTACCCTGGTACTAAAATTATGGTACCCTAGTACTAAAATAATGGTACTCTAGTACTAAAATTATGATACCATTAGCCTAGTACTCAAATTATAGTACCACTTGCCTAGTACTAAAATGAGTTTAACATTGTTGCAACATGAGTTTAATACTTTTTCATTTTCTCAGAATGCCAGGTCGATAAGTACTTATCAACCTGAGGTTGATAAGTACCTACAAACCTGTCGTTGAGAGTATAGCACACTTAGATCACGCACTAAAAAGTATTTAATATTTTTTACATCATTCATAGCATTCGCCATTTTCCTCGTTGTGTTTTACTTGGAGATTTGCTCCCTTAAATCTCTCTCATTGTTTTTGGCTTATTATATCCAGCGATAAATCTATCGAATGATTTTTATTTTTGTGCCATTTTCCAACATTTTATCCACTTTCCATGTTGAAGAACGTGGTAGGCCATTGGCGAGAGTTAATTATCATATTGTCGCCGCTAATTCTCCTTCCTTTACTGCTCCCGACTACTGATCAGGTAATAAAATTACAGATTTTTCCTTTTTACACAATTTTTACTTCTTTTTTTTTTTTTTTTTTTTTTTTAGGTACAAAAATGTGCTTATTGCGTTTTCCTCATTGGAATTTATTGGATGACCGAAGCTCTACCGTTGTCCGTAACTGCTCTTCTCCCGGTCGTACTTTTCCCCGTTTTCGGAGTTTTAAGTACGAACGAAGTATGTGTCACTTATCTCAAGGAAACCAACATGCTTTTTCTCGGGGGTTTAATGGTTGCCGTAGCCGTGGAGGAAAGTGGCCTTCATCTTCGGATGGCACTTCGTGTGTTGTTATTCGTTGGCACGAGCCCCCGATGGTGCGTGCAAAAGTGTATTCCGAATTTTCGTCATCGAGAATTGTTTTTATTGTTATTATTATTATTTTGTAGGATTATGTTAGGCTTTATGTTAACAACCGCAGTGTTATCAATGTGGATTAACAATACTGCAACTACCGCCATGATGGTGCCAATCATCGAAGCGGTAATGAAACAGCTGGAAATCGGAGCCCAGGAAGCTTCGACAGAGATTTCACCGAGTGAGTTGTTATCTTATTTTTTTTTTTTTTATTGAAAATTCAATTGTTTAATAATTGCTTTTTTATTACCATGCAGAGAATGGAATTGATAAGAATCTACAAGATTTGCATATGAGCCAATCTTCGATTAGCAGCGAGTAAATAAACGATTTGTTTCCTCGTGTTACTTTATATTAATTTTTTTTCCTTATAGGAATACTGTAGACATCGAATTATCTGAAATAGAAATAAATGACGTAACGACTAAAAAGCAACAAACATCGAAACCACCGAATTTTAACCGTCTTCGCACTGGGCTGTTATTAGCCACCGCCTACGCGTCGAATATTGGCGGAACAGGTGCATTGAATGGAACTGCACCTAACCTTGTACTCAAAGGAGTTGTTGAACAGTAAGCAAATTAATATTTTAACAACAGATGGCGTTGGTGTATAATTTATTAAAAAGTGAAAAGTGAAAATCGAGTTCCTTCTTGGAAATCAGGTTAATCTAACATTTATTTGTTCCAAATGTCGTAATCTGTGTTTATAGCGTTATTCTAGCAACAAGGAATTATTTTTTATTATTTTTTAAAAAAAAAAATTTTTAAGTTTACTGCCAAAAAAGGTGGAGTTATTAGGGAAAAGCTTGGACATGCATGCGTAAACAGCAGTACAGGATAACCTTGGCATTAAATTAATTGAATTAAAAAATTTAAAAAAAAAATAATTTGTAAATATGTAAATAGTAATTTTAATTTAAATTTTTGCATTTTTTGTTGTTTATTTATTTTTATTTTTTAAATATTTTTTTTTAAGAGTTTTCGGTGATCGAACGGGGCTGAATTTTGCCACTTTCACTCTCTTCAATTTCCCTACGATGCTCCTATGCATCTTCTCAGCTTGGATTTGGCTTCAATTTCTCTTCGTACGTCCCCGTTGCAGCAAGTAATTTTTGTGTGACTTTGCAATAATTTCTTTATTGACTAATTTGTGGCGTGATTTCGTCTCAAGGCGAACCAAGAAGGACGTAGACAGAGACGCCGTTGTCGAGCGAGTTATTCGTCAAAAATACGAACAACTGGACCGAATTACGTAAGTTAATTGAATAGGCGGTCAAAGGGTTGAACATGCAATCCGAAAACCCACTTTGAAAGCAATCCAAGGTTAAAGTCAACTTTAATAGTCGGAAATTGAGCTGTTTTGGTTTTCCCCCCCGGTGGCCAGACACAAACGTTTGTCAATATTTACATAAATAAACGGGTTTTTACCCGGAATTTATTTATCTAATAATAATTATAATTTTTTTTAGGTTTCACGAATTCGAAGTTTCGATTCTATTTTTAATCCTCGTCGTCCTGTGGATGTTTCGCGATCCGAAATTCATCGACGGATGGCAAGTTTATTTTCCAGATAAGTAAGAGTCTGACGCAATCCATCATCTTTTAATGGCCTTGGAATTAATTTTAATACGAGTTGACTCGCGTGCTTTTGCTATTTAAAAGACGCGGAGGAAATCACCTCATTGCAAAATTGCGACATCCCCTTTTTTATATTCATTCATCAATGAATCAATGTATTCTTCATTTGTAAATTTAATCAGCTTTTACTATTTGCGCAAATCGGATGTGCGTAACTCCGTAACGAACCGCAAACCATAGAATTTGTATGCACCTCATAAATAAGGGATCAAAAGTCAAAACTTGACTCAAGAAATCAAGTTTTGATTTTTTTTTAATTTAATATAAAAAGAGAAAGATTTCTTGAAATATTTAACATTTGATTTTTTCTTCTTAGAAAAGTCCAAGATTCGTCGGTGGTGATGGCAGTCGTCGCTATTCTCTTTATTAAAGTCCCGAGCAACGGCTATGGTAAGATTCTAAATGGGTTGTTTGACTTGAAATCGTGGAAATGATCCACCATGATGTTGACATTCCATTTCGAGGTGTGTGCACGGGCCAGCCAATTAGAGGTCCTTGGACGAGCGCCAGCCCCAATGAAGAACTGTATTCGTGACACACCTCTATATCTGGCGGCCTTGGTGAAGTTTATGACGTCATATGGCGCCACTTCAATTTTTTTTTTTTTAATGGAAGGTTGTATTTAATTAGTGGTGAACTGGTGATTGCCTTTCAAATTAAAAAAAAAAAAAATTACAAAACTAATTGATTATTTCATTCCTTTTGTCGAAACCACAAATTAGTTAAAAAAATGTTTTTTATTTTTTTATAAAATTAATTTATTTTTTATTTTTGAAGCTAAAGAATGGAAGTCGCCGTTGACATGGCGATCAATCCACGAAAAACTTCCATGGAATGTAATTATTCTCATCGGAGGTGGATTCGCCTTAGCCGAAGCCTCGACAGTAATTCTAATCCTATCAATTTGTATCGAAGAACATCGTTCTTCGATGCATTTTGATCTTAATATCGTTTTAAGTTACAAAACGCTATTAATTTTAAAAATAGATTTTTGTCAGAAAAAAAATAAAAAATAAAAAATATTACATTATTATTTATTACAATTGCATCAGCATATTTTATGTGATTTCTTTATTGTTTTATAATTCCAGACGTCCGGTTTGTCGAAACGGATCGGCGAATATTTAATAATATTCAAAACGCTTTCTCCAATGGTCGTCGTGTTGATATTATGTGTGCTCATCATGGCTGTGACCACCGTGGCAAGTAACACGGCCACGGCCACCATCTTTTTACCTGTTTTGGCCGATATGGTAAACAAATAATTCTGACTTGAATTTTTATATTTCACACTCATGTGCCACCCTCCCAACTGTTTTTTAAGCTGCGTAGGATTTATTCTTGACATGCTCTTCCTTTTACATAAGCAATTATTCCTGTTGCAAATTCATCACGTAAAAGGAACCTTTGACAATGCCAATTGCAGCAACAAATTACACTCCTTTGCTTCGTGACCATTACATGCAACTTTTCAAAACTTATTTTATACATTTTTATTTTTATGTTTTCAACCCTTCAAATAGTCGAAAGTGCTCCACATCCATCCACTGTACACAATGTTGCCGGCAACTGCCGCTTGTTCGTACGCTTTCATGCTCCCGATCGCGACTCCCCCGAATGCGATTGTATTCGCCTGTGGACGCATGAAAAACAGCGACATGGTAATAAAAAGATATATTGGCGTATAATGGATGAAATAAAATGTATTTTTCTCTTTCTTTTGTTTTGTTAGTTCTTTCCTGGGCTTGTGATGAGTTTAGTGTGCGTCGTAGTGATTACGTTGATGATCAATACGTTGGGTGTATTTATGTTCGATTTAAATAACTTTGAATTTATTAACTCGACGGATATTTTATTACCTGTTACGTCTACAAATATTGTTAATTTTACAACATCATCGACATGATGATCCATTATTTTTTACCGTATGTATTTTTTCTTTAATAAAGTATTTGAAATTGTCGTTAGATGTCTCTCGCTCGTCAATCATCGGTTAACTCCTCCTATTATCCATTCAATGAGAATGCACAATCGTTGTTTTGTATTTATTTTCTCACAATTCGTCGCGAAATTCACACGAGTATTTTTCATTTTTTATCACTTAAAACTTAGAAGATTATCTACATATCTACTTGGAATTTAACAAGTTTGATATTATTCATAGAAATAATAAAAAATATGTACTTTTTTTCCTCGAAAACTCCGGACATTGCGGCGAAGCACTGGATGTGGTTTTTAATCGGCGCCGTGTGAACCGTGCGCGCAATTGCGCATGCGTGGACTCAATATTTTATTAACAGCCCACCAGTCGCTAGTTCAGTCAGAGACGACGTGAGTGAACGCGTGTAAGGCAAGGCCGATTCCTCGCTATTATTTTCAGTTTTGGACATCTATTACAACGAGTTAACATCACATTTAAAAGCGAGCGGAATAATCGTAGAATCTCGACCGAACTCCCATCTATTTTTTGTTTTGAACCAACCGTTACGTATAAAAGTGTCAACTCAACTCATTTAACGCACATTTTACCATCAAATTCTCGTTACGAGTGTGTGATTCAGCGAGAAGTGCGAAACTTTTACTGTTTGTGGTGTATCCAACATCCACAAATCACATTTCCGGGTATCTATTTTTTCTCATCAACCGTCAAACTGGCTATCTTTGCGGCGCTGGATATGTCTTACCTGAAGAGTTTAATTCTCTTCTGGAAGACATACGTGCTCATCCTCACACCCATCTTCTTTTTACCGTTACCTCTCTACATTCAAACATCGGTACGTATATTTTTTCACATTTTTCTCAGACAAATCGTAACCGCAAAGCTCAAACCCAATATGGAAGGAAAGCCGAGGAAAAGCATTGAGCGCGCGGGAATGACTGCGCCGCGGCTTCGCTGCACGGCACCTGTCAATTCCCCGCCCTATCTCGATCTTTCCCCCTGGTAGCTTTGTCTTAGGTGTCCACCTGGGTACCTGTCAAGATAAAAGCATGCCGCTTCCATGCGATGACCTCCAACTTCAACAATGAATTCTATTTTAGTCATTTTACATTTTATTTTATTTTTTTACCTTTTTTCTGTTTTTTTTATTATTTAGGGCTCATTTTTTTACACCATATACAGTTTAAAAAACATGTTATTGGTTTGCTTTTATTTTTATTTGCACATCATTTTGAATTTTTATTGTATCTCGGCTATTCGCCATCAATGGAAGGCGTGGTGGAGGCTTGGCTATGACGTCACGCTGACGAATTCCTCGTTGCTTTTTATCGCGGCTCGGGTGACGGTGGAGGCTCTAGATTCTCGCAAATCGCTCTTTGTTTGTTATTTGCGATAAGATTGTGTGTGATTACTGATTTAACGGCAAAATGATGATTTAGGAGTCAAGTAAATATTTCGGAATTTGAAGGGGGAATGGGGAGGGAAGTCGAGTATTTCCCGAGAGTCAATGCAAAAGTGGCGTGATGTGAGGGGATGGTGAGGTGGATGGGTGCAATTCAATTCTGATCGTGGGGCTCGAATTTTTTATTGGTGTCACGTTCAATTGACGAAAAAAAGTACAAAAGCTTTTATTTTCTTTCGGTTCATTATTTTTTTTTTTTATTTTATGGAAAATTTTTTTTTTTCTAGGAAGCAAAATGTGCATATGCTGTGATAGTAGTTGCCATTTATTGGATGGCGGAAGTTGTTCCATTGGCTGTGACATCATTTATGCCTATTGTACTGCTACCTTTATTAGGTAAATATTTTTTAATTTCATAATTTTGAAATTTGGGTGAATCCGATGGATTTTGTTGCTTTCTGGGTCAGGTCGGATGTAAAAATTTTTTATATTTTTGTTTGTGGAATATTTTTTAATGTGTTTTTCTTTTTTAATGTTTTTATGCAGGAGTTCTAGGCACAAGCAGAGTATGCATCAATTACATGAAAGTGAGTTGAATAAAATGATATTCAATCGTGTTTTTAGTTCGAATTTCATGTCCGATGATAGATAATTTAATTCTAAAAAATTATTTTAATTTTTTTTTTTCCTAAAGGAAAGCAACATGATGTGTCTCGGTGGTTTGGCCGCTGCTATAGCCGTGGAGTACTGCAATCTGCACAACCGAATCGCCCTCCGGGTGCTGCTGCTGGTCGGCACAAGTCCCAGATGGTATATTCATCAATTCGTCTCGTTGAATTAACTTAACACTTAAAAAATCTCTTTATGCAACAGGTTGATGCTGGGTTTCATGGTGACAACCATGTTCCTCTCGATGTGGATCAATAACACTGCCACCACGGCCATGATGGTGCCAATCGTTGAAGCTGTTCTCACCGAGTTATTTTCCAAAGAGAAGGAGGAAAGTGATAATGGAGAAGGTGATTTGAGCGATTAAATAATTTATGTTTATTCATATTAATTAATTTTTATATTTTAAAATTTAGTAAATATGGCGTTACTCAATTCCGACGTGACTGACTTAGCAGATGCTGATAATGTTGTTGTTAATGGGTTGGAAGATGATCTCGAAGCTCGTGTCATCAGGTGAGTTGATGATTGCTCAGGTAACTTCCTCAAGTGAAGTTTTTTTCATGTTCATGAGGTAGTTGCTTAAGGCTAGGTACTTTTTTTTTAATTTTTAATTTTTTACTTTTATTATTATTTTTTTTCAATAAAAGAAATTTGTTTCAGTGATAAAAATGTTAACTTGTATATCTTTTCTTTTTTTCCTTTCTCCACTGGCCCTTGAAACAAAAAAAATATAACAGCAGTAAAACTATGCCGAAAAGGTAAGGAGATCATTTGAAATTGGGTTCCCTAAATATTTATCACGCTTTCGCATCGTCTTCTTCCTGCTGCTGCTTAGATTCACTCAATTTTTTTCTCTCTTAATTATTGGTTTTGGTATTTTTTTATGTAAAAAAAAATAATGTATATATTAATTTTTTTCATTTCATTTTGCATTGACACGTGTTGGTATTAGGAAAAGTTATTTTTTTTTTTTTCTTACACCCAAGTTCCTTGAAATACTGATCATTTTTTGCATTTTCTCATGTCAATGACAAAAAATATGCAGCATTCGGAAAACCGGTTTTCTTGCCGTTGAACCGGAAAAAAAAATTGGTTCAGCGATTTGATTAAAGACGACTTTTTATTATTATTATTATTACCGGTATTTTATTATTATTTTTATTTAGCCAATTAAAATCAAAAGAATACTTTTCCTGCGGTTTAATTTCCTGGGCTTTATTGTCTCGTTGCTTTTCAAACTTTTCATTAGTAAATTTCCATTTTTCTTATTTTTAAATTTTTATATTTATTCACTTTATTAGTCCTGAACCTGAATTAGAAACCAACTTGAGTAAGGAGAAAGTTCGTCTTAGGAAAGGAATTTTACTCGCGGTGGCCTACGCTGCCAACTTGGGCGGCACTGGGACACTCACCGGCACCAACCCGAATCTCGTGCTCAAAGAAAATCTCGACATGTAAGAAAATTTAAAAAATTAACATATTTTATTGAAATTTTATATTATTTATTTTTAATAGTTTATACGGCGGAAAATCGGGGTTAAATTACGCGACGTGGTTGCTATTCAGCTGTCCGGCTATGATCATTTGCATCATTCTGGCGTGGTTATGGCTCCAATTTCTTTTTATCGGTTGCAGGTGGGTAGATTTAATGATTAATGACTCTGCACCTGTGTGGCTGCGTATAAATAATGTTTCCTTGAGTTTTATAACACTGATGCAACTGATTGCTTGACGTATTTGCAGTTGTACGTCACGCAGCAACCAGAAAGCCAAAGCCGTTCGTCAATTAATAGAGAAGAAATATGAGGAACTTGGACCCATGTCGTAAGTATATTGTTCGTGTTTGTAAACAACTATATCTTAATTCGCTTTCTTACACATTAGTTTTCATGAATTTGAAGTTCTATCTCTATTTATTGCTCTTGTGTTATTATGGGTGTTTCGTGATCCAGGTTTTATTCCCGGATGGGCATCTTGGTTTCCAGGCGTGTAAGTTTTAATCTTTTTCATTTTTTAATTCATTTCTTAATTCATTTTTTAATGAATGATTATTTTTTTTAGGGATATCAAAGACTCGACAGCTGCTATGGCGATAGTTTTTCTACTTTTCTGTCTTCCACAAACGCCTGATTTTTTCTTCATGCGGTCTCCTGTCGGTATGTAGCGGTATTAAAATTAAAAAATATTTTTATTATTTTTGTTTGCATAATTAGATGTTTTTTTTTAGATCGTCGTCCTTTTAAACCTGGCCCCGCTGCTATGGATTGGAAGTATTTGCAAGAAAAGATGCCTTGGGGTGTTCTATTGCTCATGGGCGCCGGGTTTGCACTGGCAGATGCGTCCAAGGTAATTTAACTTATGACGTCAAGAGAAATTGTCCGGGGCAGAGGTGGAGCTTCGACTTTTGTCGTGTCAATTTGAAATAGACTCATGTTTAAGCACAAAAGAATATTGATTGACACTTCCTCTAATTAAATGACGAGATGATAGTTGTGTAATTTTACATTCTTCAAATACTTGATTCGACTAATCTAATTTTCATGTCGGCTTTTTGTTTAGGTGTCCGGACTGTCACATTGGATGGGCAAACAATTGATGTATTTTAAAGTGATGGATCCGATTATTATTGTTGCTGTCACGTCGGCTATGACGGCGGTGCTGACGCAAGTGGCCAGTAACACGGCAACCGCCACTATATTGTTGCCAGTATTGGCTGAAATGGTAATATAATATTAAAAAAAAATTAATTGTTTTCGAAATTGAGTTAATTTTCTGCTTTTTGCATTTCTAGGCCGAAGGAATTGGTGTGAATCCACTATATCTCATGCTTCCAGCGGTGTCAGCGTGCTCTTATGCATTTGTCCTTCCCATTGCCACTCCACCAAATGCAGTGGTGTTTGAGAGCGGACAAATGACTAATGCCGATATGGTATATTTTTTATTTTTTATTTTTTAAAAATAATAATGATAGAAATTAAAAGTAATTTTATTATTTTTTTTTTAGTTCAAACCGGGCATTGTGATGAACATCATCTGTCTTCTGGTGATGCTCTTCAACATTGAAACGGTGGGCAAAGCACTCTTCAACCTTAATGAGTTTCCAGATTGGGCGATAACACCTGAATTTAACTACACAACATCGGACATTCCTTAGATAGTAAAGAAAAAAACAAATCTGGACAATTATTCTATCAGAAAACAACAAATTGGTCCTCCTCAATTGACGGAGAGATTAATGTGGACATCGCGATTTTTGATCGGGGTGTTGGACGGATATTTGTATACATTTACAGATCATTTCATTTGCAGCTGGTGTAGACGTGAGAACGCGATAATGTTTTAATAATTTAAAAAAAAGAAGGATTAACTGAGTTTTAATTAAAACAATTTAATTAATTTCTAATTTGTCAATTTTATGTCATTAGTTAATTGTTTTGTAAATAATCTGTCATCAACTATGTAATGAAATTTTCTTCTCTTTCGTTGAGTTAAGGAAGCTGGTCTTTCGCGCCACATTTTAGGAAATTTAATTTTCCAGTGTTCACCTTTTTCTGGATTATTTTTCTCTTATTCATAATTCTGGAATTATGAAAGTTATAAATCCTTAGGTTTATTTTTGTGACCTTTTTACGCAACAAGAAATGTATTTTTTTTCTTCTCCTTAACAAATATTCGCAAGAGTGGTTTAAATCGAGGTTATGCGACTTGACTTTTATTATACTTATTTGTCATTCACTTTTGGTTTAATTTTCGCTTGACTAGTTTTTTTTTGTACAACATTAAACAATTATCTAACAAAAAAAAATCACGATGTACTGTACATTGGTTATTTTGGTGTATTTTTTGTTTTCTTATATGTAGAAGATTATTAAAAGACTACCAAACTTTTTTTTTTAAAAAAGGTTAAATTCTCACTTTGATTACATGAAATATTTACTTTTATAATTTAGTTGCGAGTTTTGAACACTAGGTGATAATAGGGCGCTTTTTATTGCGATTTAGGCTCGGATTTAGGACTTGGGAAGTTAAATTCCAAATCTGATGTAATGGATCTACCTTACGAAATTCAAGAGAAGATTTTAAGTTATCTCGATGGAGACAATCTCTACATTGCATCAGAGGTCTGTACATTATGGAAGGATTTGACAAAGAGGCGAGTGAGTTGCTTTTTAGGATTGCTGAATTACAGTAAACAAATATTTACATATATTTTATGTAATTTTAGGTTATTTTGGAAATTAGCTCACGATGACATCTCTAACGATTGCTTGGTGGAAATTTTGAGTTCGAATCAAGCCGACAGGCGCTTGGATTCGTGCTGCTGGAGAGATGTGTACCAGGCGTGGCTCCAAGGACGAGTTTTAAAGGAAGACCCGACACTAGTAACTCACGTTACCGAATCCAGGCCGTTTACCAGTTACTGTATTACGGGAAACTGTCTGATAACGTCCGATTTGGATGGAACCACGACTTTGTACGCTGTAATTACGGCCGAAGTGATCAACATCTTGGCTGAAACTGGATCCGTAATTTCAGATTTGGCTGTGCTGGATGTGGCACGAAGAGGTTGAAAATCGTAAAATTGTTAAGTTGTTTTGATTGCATTGTATAAATTAGGTCCGTACGAAATTGCAACTGAACCAAATTTACCATCTGCACAGACTGAGCACGATTTTTTGATCGTCATGGGACCGTGTTTTGTTAATTTATATCAGATACCGGTAGAACAACATTCACGCGGAAAATTGATTTGGCATATTAACGACTTAAAAATGTCAATAGCGAAAACGAGGTAAAAAAAAAAAAAATTTGACTTGGATTAATTTAATCATTAAAATTGTATTCAGCTGTTTCGGGACATCGTTCGCCGTCGCCGAGATTCCAACCAACTTAACAGTTCGCAAGGTGTCCAAACAAGATAAAGAAATTTCTGTCGCCGTAACGTCAGTAATCGCATGTCATACCTGGGTTTGGAAATGGAAGTTGTGGAAAGATAAGGTATTGTTTACAATACTAAATTCTCTTCATATTAATTAATTATTTTTTATTTTTTATTTTAGGTAATTTGCGTTTTAGCTACTGGAAAAATCGCAGTATGGAGTATATCTTTACGTTCGTGGATATCAATATCGGAGAGATATTCGGAGCTTTTATATCAAAATCCTTGTTTTATTTACCGGGGAATTATTTTCTGTAGTAGTCGCACTTCTCAGTCGCTGCTAGGTTATTATCATTAATGATATTCGATTTTTAATGCAATTAATTTACTCGATTTCAGAGTATTGGCATTGTTTTCCCGGCGATCCATACTGGTTGTTATGTTGGGACGGAGAACTGTTTCATAAATATTACCCTAAACTGATAATGGGCGAGGATATCACCGCAATTTGCATCAAACGCCGAATGATCGTCATAGGAACGGCCACGGGAAAGCTGTGCCTGTACGAACACACCTCTTCGGATGACAATATAGGGAAATTTTGGAATTCAAACCCGATAGCTGTGCTGCAATTAGCCGACCGAGTGATTCAAAGTTGCGATTTCGGATTCAACGGCAACACGCTGAGCGTGGTGGCTCGTACTCGCAAAAATTTACTCATGTTAGTGCAATGGACACGAGAATGATCGCGTTTAAATGCATGTAAAATAAATGTATTTAGCAAACAAAGTAAGCGATATAATTTAATAACATGGAAAATAAATATCTATCATTTTTGAGATACGGCAGATCTTATGCGGAAGCTGATTACACGAAGAGAAATGGAAGAATTTCATATTACGGACATAAATTCGAATCGTCTCGGGTAGATCCAAACGGTATTGATGCGGGTGTGGTCAATCCCAAAGTGTACTGGCCCTCTTTGGTATATTTACCTTCGGGACCGTGCAGAGCGTAAGTCTGTATTAAAATGAAAGAAATTAGTTTAAGAAGGGATCAGAAAAAACGCACACGTACTTGAATGAAATTTTTCACCAACTTTTCGTCAATGTAACTCATTCTGAGACGACATCCCCAGGCGATAAGAACGAGGGGCTGTATAGAAAACAAGAATTAGGTAAATAAATGGAATTTAAATTTAAATGACGTTTTTACTTACTCTATCTACAGGAACTTGATTGCTCGTGCTAATGATATGTTTCCACATGCAACTTTTAACAATCTTTTTCAATTTTTCCACAGATTTTGGATGTGCACACGGATGAGTCAGCATCACTACCGCTCCGTGCTAGAGATACAAAGAACTTATTATGAATCGAAGAGGAATTTGGCGAAATGAAACATACTTCGATGTTGTGAGACCATCTTTGTGGAGGAACGAACAAATATTCACCATACTTGGGCCATAAAGGGCGGTGACCAGCACTAAAAGCGAGTATTTGACGTATTATTTGTTTATATTTTATTTTATCGGTTGACTTACTGAGTTGGTAATGGAGTTGGATAATGGATCGATTTATCCATGCAATAATGCTCCGGCTGTAAATAAAGAAAACTGATAATGCGGACGGTTTTAAATAACTCTCACATACGATGTATCCAATTGGAATATCGTCGCATTCGAGACTCGGTTTTAGATTCTAAGTTAGGGAAAAAAAATAAAAAATTATTAAATCAAGAAGTTGAAATTTGTTTCGATTGTGGTATTCGCTTACACGATTTTGTTTTAATCGAAATTTCGTGTAACAGGTGTAATTAACAGGTGACTCGTCCCAATCGACAGTCAAATTAGTCTGAAAAATGAGAAGAAAATTTAAAACTAAATGTAAACAAGTGAAAAAATAGAAATGCTCACTTTAGCATCATCACAATCAGAGTCAGGTCGCCCCATTTCAACGCGAGCCCAGACATTAAGGAAAGACAAAACAAAACATATGTACGACAATATCACAACAAGTCGCATTTTTAAAGACGAAATTTCAATACAATTGGTTTCAAACAGATTTCAAAGAAAAGAAATCATATATGTGTACACTTCTCGCGAATAACGATTAAAAGCTATCGCAATCTGGCCATAATATTAATATTATTACACGAGTGGCAGATGTACATGTGTTTTCTTATACTCAACTCTCCTTAATGACTGTAAATCTGCGTTGTAATGGCGGTTGCAATTAAAACCAGACATTTATAAGCAATTTTAATATTATTTTATAACGCTTAATAATAAAATTCTATTATTTTTAACGCTGTGATAACATTTTATCTTTGGTTATTTGCTTTAGGATACGCGCGATATCGTATAACAAATAGCGATCGTATTGGACACCGGCATTGCATTGTGGGTGCGGCCTGGCCTGTTCTTTGTACTGACTTGTGAGGCGCGACTACGAGCAGATTTCCTGTTCTTAACGTCACCATGCTCCCGGCTATTTTTCCTAGATTTCTGCAAAATGGTACCTGAAATGAATAGTATTTATTTGACCTTGATTTCATTTTGTTTGTTTAGGAGTCAAAGCGGTTTTCACGCTTGCAACTCGTCATGTGTCTACGAACAAACAGGTTGGTTTACGTGTCATTTGAAATGCTTATTCTATTATTTTTTTTAACTTTTCAGATGAAAAAAACAACCCAATTAAAGAAGTTATTAACTTCTCCCGAATTAAGTTTTATTATGGAGTCACATTCGGGTCTAAGTGCAAAAATCGTGGAGGAAACTGGTATTAATTATGAATAAATTGTAAAAATTTTTAAAAAAAATTTATTTATTTGATTTAACTTTAGGATTTCAAGGAATTTGGGCGAGTGGATTGTCCATTTCAGCTCAGTTGGGAGTTCGGGATTGCAACGAAGTATCCTGGACGCAAATGCTGGAGATGTTTGAGTACATGAGCGATGCCACGCAAATCCCTATTCTCGTCGATGCCGACACGGGTTATGGAAACTTCAACAACGCGCGCCGTTTAGTTAAGAAACTCGAAGAACGTGGAATTGCTGGTGACAAAATGGATAATCTTTGATTTTATGATCTTTTATTTATTATTTTTTTTGCAGGTGTGTGCATGGAAGATAAATTGTTTCCGAAAGCGAACTCTCTTCTGATAAACGGACGTCAAGCTTTAGCCGATGTGGATGAATTTGCTCTCAAAATTAAGGTAATAATTCTTTAAAAATACGTTTAAAATTAAAATTTTACTGTATGTTTTAAATTCAGGCATGCAAAGACACGCAGACGGATCCAGATTTTTGCGTAGTAGCTCGAGTTGAAGCATTTATAGCCGATTGGGATGTAAATGAGGCTTTAAAAAGAGCAGAAGCTTATAGGAAAGCAGGTAATTATAATATACTTGAGTTGTTTAAGTACAATATCATTAATTTTTTGGGGGTTTAGGAGCCGATGCGGTTTTGATTCACAGTAAAAGAAAAGACGCATCCGAAATCGAATCTTTTATGAAACTTTGGAAGAATCAGGTTGGTGTCACTGAGACGAGGTATATTTTGCCATTTTATTTTGATGAAAGGTTTTATACATTTCAGGGACCCGTGGTTATCGTGCCGACTAATTATTATTCAGTGCCTACAGATGTTTATCGGAATTTGGGTATTTCTCTAATCATATGGGCCAATCATAATTTGCGTGCTTCGATAAATGCTATCAAAGATACATCGGCCGAAATATTCAAGAAACAATCATTAATTGATATAGAAAAAAAGGTTTGTTTGAGATTTAAGTGAAGATTGAGTCAATATTTTTATTTTTTTAAAAAAAATATTTTAGGTGGCTCCAGTCAAAGAAATTTTTCGATTGCAACGAGAAGATGAATTGCAGTCAGCCGAGAAGAAATATTTTCCACAAGCACGGCCTTAGTTCAAGAAATAATTGATATCTTGATGACTTAATTCAATGATAATTAAATATCGCTTGATTACGCTCTATATTACGAGTGAAGAATGTTTATTAGGTGGAGTAAAGAATCCTATTTTCCAGCAAAATAAAGGGCGCAATGCGAGGGATGATGAAGGCAAAATTACTTCAACCTGTAATAGGAGCGAGTTTGCGTTGGGTGCTAATGCCAACTGTGAAGAAAAATATCTGTTGGTAGTTCTATGGATTTAGTCGAGATGGCGCAGCACTCGGTTTTAAACGAAGGTTTTGAAGGTAGCACGGATGCCATCTATGATGAATCACTTAATACTACTCGTAGTTTAAAAATGTTACTACAGATGGCGCTGGCAACGGCAACCGGACGATTATAACTACTATTTACCGATATTTCTTTCTTGCCAAGATAAGAACAGATTTTTAGTCTTTATTTAAACATTTTGACGAAATTATACTGCCATCTTTTATGAAAAGTTGCATCCTACGGAGAAAAGTGCACAAATTATTTCGATTTCGATTTTTAATTACATACGCAATCTTTTTTAATCTTGATTCCATGTAACAGCTGTAATTGATTGGTGACTCGTCCCAATCGACAGTC
Organism: Strigamia maritima; assembly: GCA_000239455.1. NCBI lineage: Eukaryota > Metazoa > Arthropoda > Chilopoda > Geophilomorpha > Linotaeniidae > Strigamia > Strigamia maritima. The sequence continues at coordinate 17,595 of JH431878.1, read as the reverse complement.
AAATTAGTCTGAAAATGACAAGAAAATGTAAAACTAAATGTAAACAACTAAAAAAAATAGAATTGCTCTTTTTAGCATCATCACATCATACAACATCATAAGATATTGCAGTTCTTCAAACAGATTTCTGGTTTATTAGTGAATAATGCAAGCGCTAGAAGCTGAATATCCGTCTTCAATGCCTGAAAGTAGGGTTTTAATGGCAAGTGCAAATAAACCACCAACTTTTCAATCGACTTGTCTCGAGCATTATTTTTTATATTTATTATGTAGTAATTTGCTCGGATTAAAAATAAGCATATTCAGTGCTTTTTGCGAGGGTTTTTATGCTAAACTTTTGCTTTATTATATCAGAAGTAAATGATGTGCGGCGAGCACGGATGCCATCTGTGATGAGTAGATGAAACTTTATTTTTTGTATGAACTCTTGAAGTGATAGCGTTATTATTTACGTTTCAGATTATCGACATTAGGTGGCAGCATGACGAATATGACGCAGCCTACTTAAATATTCAAAGAAATCCAACATCGACAAAAATTGCTCATTAGATATTCATAAGATTTTTCTAAGGTTTTAGCGTTGTTTTAGTAGTAGTGGTACTTTAAGCTTTATTTTATGTGAAATTTATCATCGTTTTCATAGCTAATTATTGTTTTCGTAACGAAGCAACAAAGAAGCAACATGGTGGCAGGATTACTCACGTCTTTCAATCGTAAGTTGAAATTTATGAAATTTTATTTTATCGTATTATTTTTATTTATTACTTTGTTAGTGAGTTAATAAGCGGCCATTTTACTTTTGCATTTTGACATATGATAATTAGTTTCGCGTTTAATTTAGTTTTATTTTATTTTTGTTAGTTGAACGCGGTTTTCAACATATATTTCAACGACGTGTCTAAGTAAATAGAAAGCACATACTTGTCGTAAGTTGAATTAAATTTTATTATCTAGTGTTTAGCTTTAATTTATTTCTATTTGATATACTTTTAGGTTGAAAGGACTAACGGAAAGGCCAACAACTTGAAGACGCCATTGCTTTTATTTTTATTTATTTCTATTTGTATTTTTGTACTTTTTTGTGTTTTTTTCTTTTCTTTTTTTGTTTTTGCAGGAATCGAGGAATAATACAACTTGAAGAGGAGCCGCCATTGTTTGAGGTAAACTTAATCAGGATCCGGGCTTGGGCACCCCGGGTCCTTTAAAGATTCATGTAAAAGGTTAACTGGCTTAACCGAGGTTATTTTCGGGTCAATGAGTGTAAGCTGTCCTATACAGCTTTTCGTGGTAGATTTTGTGGTTTTTTTGGTTTTTTTGTTTTTTTTTACTTCAAAAATTTGTTGTTTTTTAATAATTACATACACGGCCATTGTATTTAAAAATATTTATTATTCATATGCAGCAAGTAATTTTTATTTATTGTTTTTGAATAACTTGCACAGCAGCTTGGTTTTTTTTAAAACAAATATAACACGAATTCAGAAAAATTACTCATTTTCCTCCCGGAAATTTGGTCCATTTGGTAGCCTAAAGAAAATAAAAAATATATTATTAATAAAAACTCGGTAAAGCGTTAATAATAATGCAACAACTTACCTTTGTATTTTCAGATGTAGTTCTCGCGTTTTCTGGCATTCCAGCTCAGTGTGTCATGCTTAGTTCCGTGCACTTTGAGAGAAAATAGGCGAAAATTTGGTCCATTTGGTAGCCTAAGAAAATAAAAAGTATATTGTTAATAAAAACTGAGTAAAGCATTAATAATTCTACAACAACTTACCTTTGTATTTTCAGATTCAGTTCTCGCGTTTCCAGCTCGGAGTGTCATGCTTCGTCCCGCGCACTTCGTGAGAAAATAGGCGGGGTCTCGTTCATTGTGCGCACTAATTGGAATTACGTCATCAAATGATAACAGTTTGAAACAGATAGAATCATGAAAGTTTTATCGATACAATTTCACTTTGCTTGTAGTTTTTTATTATATGCATTGTGTGAGAAAATATCCTCGTTTCGAGCATTTTAAATGCGTTTTATATCGGCGTAAATAGTTGATGCGCGCACTAATTTGCATCTTGACATTATGACGTGGAACTACGTCATCATTTGATATATTCAAATGCGAACAGTTTGAAAGTGAATTGAGTGAGACACGATAGTAGCATGTAAGTTTTATTTATCTATACAATTTCACTTTAATTTTACTTTTATTGTGATTATCTTTATGGTTTACTACTTCGGTTTTCATTTTGGAGTAATTATCGCTTTTATTTGCATTTGATACAATTTATTTTGATCTATTCCGTCGTCATTGTTTTAATTTTGACAATTTTTAAACTTACGATTAAGGTTATTTAACATACCGAAACCATATTTAGTGTTATTTAACACTCCGAAACCATATTTTGTGTTATTTAACACTTCGAAGCCATATTTAGTGTTATTTAACACTTCGAAGCCATAATTAGTGTTTATTAACACTTAGAAGCCATATTTTGTGTTTATTAACACACCGAACCCATATTTTGTGTTATTTAACACACTAACGCCATTTAGTGTTTTTTTTTGCGTTTAATTATTTTTATGTAAATTAATAATTTTTTTCTTCTTTACTTTATTGTTTAGATTTGAAGGAACACGTACAACATTCATACGATCATGAATAATGTGTAAGTTTGTCTTGTTTATCGTTAATTTTCTCGTGCTTAGTTTATTTTATTCAACTTAGTTTTATCTTTTCTCTTATTTAGATTTCGACTTCAAATGTCCCATCCAGCCGCAGACGGCATGTTCGACGCCATGTTTATCGCCGATGACAATGACATACCTGTTAATTTAATTTGGTGTTATTTGTGTTAAATATTTAGTGTTACTTAACACTTCGAAGCCATACTTAGTGTTATTTAACACTTTGAAGCCATATTTAGTGTTATTTAACACTTCGAAGCCATATTTAGTGTTTATTAACACACCGAAGCCATATTTAGTGTTTATTAACACGGCGAAGCCATATTTAGTGTTTATTAACACGGCGAAGCCATATTTAGTGTTTATTAACGCGGCGAAGCCATATTTAGTGTTTATTAACACACCGAAGCCACATTTAGTGTTTATTAACACACCGAAGCCACATTTAGTGTTTATTAACACACCGAAGCCACATTTAGTGTTTATTAACACACCGAAGCCATATTTAGTGTTTATTAACACACCGAAGCCATATTTAGTGTTTATTAACACACCGAAGCCATATTTTGTGTTTATTAACACACCGAAGCCATATTTTGTGTTATTTAACACACTAACGCCATTTAGTGTTTTTGTTTGCGTTTAATTATTTTTATGTAAATTAATATATTTTCATTTTTTTTACTTTATTATTTAAGAGGAGCACATATACAACATTCATACGATCATGAATAATGTGTAACTTTCTCATCTCTTGTTTATCGTTAATTTTCTCAACTTAGTTTTATCTTTTTTCCGACTTAGTTTTATCTTTTTCCGACTTAGTTTTATCTTTTTCCGACTTAGTTTTTATCTTTTCCGACTTAGTTTTATCTTTTTTCCGACTTAGTTTTATCTTTTTCCGACTTAGTTTATCTTTTT
>JH431878.1:0-13283 GCA_000239455.1 Strigamia maritima | reverse complement strand
CTTTTTCCTTGTCCAAGTCCCATTCCTCCTTTTTCCTTGTCCAAGTCCCATTCCTCCTTTTTCCTTGTCCCAAGTTCCCTTCCCTCTTCTAAGTTCCATTCCTCTTTTTCCTTGTCCCAAGTTCCCTTCTCCTATTCTAAGTTCCATTCCTCCATTTTCCTCCTTTTTCCTTGTCCCAAGTTCCCTTCCCCTCTTCTAAGTTCCATTCCTCCATTTCCCTCTCCGAGTCCAAAACTGTAAAAATAAAACTAAGTGCAAAATCAAAATACTGTTTCCATGCTCAAAAAAATCAAGAAAAGACTTAGTACGAAATATAATAAAGGACAAATAAACAGACATTTGTTTCTTTTTAAATATGGAAGGTGGTGGAGGAAGAGAGGGAAATGGAAGGTGGTGGTGGTGGAGGAGGAAGAGAGGGAAATGGAAGGTGGTGGTGGTGGAGGAGGAAGAGAGGGAAATGGAAGGTGGAGGAGGAAGAGAGGGAAATGGAAGGTGGTGATGGTGGAGGAAGAGAGGGAAATGGAAGGTGGTGGTGGTGGAGGAAGAGAGGGAAATGGAAGGTGGAGGAGGAAAAGAGGGAAATGGAAGGTGCTGATGGAGGAAAAGAGGGAAATGGAAGGTGGTGGAGGAGAGGAAAAGCGACGGCGGTAAAGGAAATGAGGGAGTTGGGAATGGGATAAGGGAGTAAGGAGTTAAAATATTTATTAAACATATAAATATAAACTTCAAAAAATTATAAATAATACAATGTAAATATATGTACACGAAAATATATATATAAAATAATATATCTTCAAATAAATTCGTCCTAACTCGTCATTGGTCGTTCAAAGTCTCGCATCTTCGAAAGCGTATTCCAACCTTCAAAAAATAAATTCGATTAAACAAAAACTTTAAGCACAGGAAAAAATTACTAAGATTATTGAAATTGAAAAAGAAATGAAAAATAACTAATTTACCAACTAAATAACTAAGAAAACAAAATTAAATATTAATGATGAAATGAGGAAAAGTACCTTAACTTTACAAATGGAGAAATTAAGCAAGAGTAATTAAAATGGCGAAATTCAAGCAAGAGTCAATTATTCGAGTACGTAATTAAACTATAGGGAATTATTAAATAAAGTAGCGGATATATCGGCACATCAAAATGGCGAAATTCAAGCAAGATTAATTAAAATGGCGACATGCAAGCAAGAGTAATTAAAATGGCGAAATTCAAGCAAGAGTAATTTTTATACGAGTAAATTACAATGGCAAAATTCGAGCAAGAGTCAATTATTCGAGTACGTAATTAAACTATAGGGAATTATTAAATAAAGTAGCGGAAACGTAACAATTAAATAATAATAAACCTAACTTCCAGAAAATTTACGAATTAAATTATGAAAAGAAAGTTAATATCAAAGCCCAGAACAGTTTTTGACGTTATGCGTTTGTTAGCCTCAAACTAGAAAAACGAACTGAACAAATAATAAAATATCCCACAAAAAGAAAGTGAAAAAGATAAAATTTAATAAAACTTACCGCAAGAAGCGGAGCAGCTATCCACAGGCCTAAATAATGTCGAATTAAACGGAGGAAAATGGAGGAAAATGGACGAGACAAAACGAAAGCTAAAGAGTGTTTTTTACATGCTTCCGTGGTGCAAAATTTCATAAAACAATTAACTGTTTTTAACAGTCTCGGCAAAAAATTCAATAAAAACTGCTGCACAAACTGTCGACACATCTCGTCCAAAAACTAACTAAATATGAGAATCTTGAATGTTTATGAGGTTGCGGTGTTTTCTGGCCACTGCTGCCACTTGACGAGAGAAAAGAGAAAACTAATGGTGCTTTAGGATAGGACCCAGTTTTAATACATCGAATTACCGTCATCTGGTGGTAATTTGAGGCACTAAATTAGTGGCAAAATTAATACAAAAATACTAAATTATTCACTAAAATATCGGAAATTGCAGCTCCATTACCATTTTCATTCCAAAATTGCACTAATTCAAGTTGTTCATCGTTACATTTGTAAACAGCAAACTGACACGTGATCTGCGGTTCCATTCCAAGTAAATGACCAATTTTGTACTTTGGTGGTTTAACAGAGCACACTAATATGTAGAATAAATTGAAAAGGCATTATTAATATTAATATCATTCAAAAATAATTTTAATATTCTACTGACCTTTTGACGTGTAAAATCGCTCGACCATCTCCCACACAATCCCGTAGCTACTTGAGTTGTCTCGGCAAACAATTAAATGCATCCTCCTTAAGTTAATATTAATAAAATTAATAAAACCAATCAGTGATTATTTTGCGTTCTAGAATGAGGAAGTGACGCAATTATAAACAATTATTACATTTCAAAAATCAACTTTGTTCTCATTTGTACAGTACCGTACCTGATACAATATCGTGTCGGTTTCTTCTAAATTAGAAACGGCGGTGTAATTCTCGTGAGCACAATTGATACAAAATCTCTTTGGATTCGTAAGAAACGATCAAAGATATTTAGCAGCCCAAAGAATAGTTCTTACGATCGTTTCTTTGATGTTTCAAATGCCCAAAAATAAACAAACAAACCGTTTGAATCGACGCCATGTTCGATTCCATCATACGTCATAGTTGCTGCTCTGTTGACGCCATCTAGAGCGAGTATACTCAAACTCCTTCTATTGGCCCTGTTGATAGTTTAAAAAATGGGATTTTTACAAAAAAAAGTCCCTTAATTCTCATCGATTTTGTTTTAAGTGAACAAATTAAACGTAAGAAATATATTTTTTTGAATTTTGCTGCGAATAAGATGAACAAAGCTGGCGCCATTTCTAGGAAGTAGTTTTAGATTGTTTACTATAGATGGCGCCAGTGCTTGCAGCAATGTAAAATTACCTCAAAGCATTACTTTTAATTTCTAGTCGTTGTTAAAACTATTTTGAGGTAAACTGTTGAAAATAGACAATGCTCTAAGTACTTTTTATTGTAACATTATTTAAAAAAACAAAACTTAGTTTGCAGCCTTAGCTGCGGCATTAACTCTGTTGAAAAGTTTATCTTTAATTACTTGCGACATGAGGCCGTGTATAACTTCAATCGTTGTTTTGCAGCTAAACCAGAATAATATTAAATTAATATTATAATTATTATAATTAGTTATATTTAAAATAAATAAATCAATACACATTATTACCTGTCTTTCGTAGCCTTCGCTAATTTATCCTCAGTTTTTTTCTCATGAGGATCGATACCCAGCAAGAACCCACCGCGTCCCATTTGCGATTCAGATTGTTCTAATTTATCTGAAAGATCAAATATTTGACCAGTTGTGTAATCAGCATTCTGAAAATAAAAATGTAAAAACAAATGTTAAAAACTTGTCATTTTACTCGAAATAATTCTCATACCGTAATGAGACTGGACGAACTGAGCGTGTTCACCCAATATTTGTTCCACAGAGAATCTAAAAGCCGCCGATCTAAGGCCGATTTGAAATACGAGACTTCCAAGGAGTAGTACTGTTTGCAATGAACTCCAAAATCCTCAATTTTATTTAATGGAATTGTTTGGTATTCGGATGGGCCTTCATCGGGTGGTTTGTAACCCTTCGGATAAGTTCTGAATGCGCCGAGATTCACTTTCCCCGCCGAAATAGTCCGAACTGGATCAATCTAAACAGAAATATAGGTTAAAGATTTTTTTCATTTTTTCTATTTTTTTTTTTTTTTTTTTTACTTACAACAATTGCTACAAATGGTTCCTGAAATTGTTGATTCAACATCTGAGTGCTCACGTCGATTCCAGATAACCAACAACCGTAACCAGGGTGACTGTGATACCAACCAATTGCATTTTCTAGCCTGCCTACCTATTTAAAACACAAAAATTCATACGTAATAAAATGAATACATCAAAAAAATGTTCAACTCTTTACTTGTTTAGCCGCATCGGAGTAGGCAGCCATATATTCATAAGCTTGTGCTTGAGCATTAACTCGTGTTTCGGTTCCCTCGACAGGTAAAGCAAATGAATCCATAACTATCATAGTGTTTGCATCAACTTTGCCAAGGAGAAGCCCCATGACTTCTAGGGTTCCACCAGATCGGGCGTGCATAACCATTTTCAGTAAAGCCAAGGCCGAAATCTTGATATCTTTAAAGTAATGGGGACTAAAAAAAGCAAAAGAAAATTAATAAGTAACATAATAATAGACAAAAACTATTTCATACTCTCTTTCCCACGGTTTAGCCGTAAGAATATCCTGTTGTTGTTTTTTATTGTATTTGTAAATTTCATCTACGGCTTGCACTGTTTCCATGTTATTACTCATTTCCCACGTCTTCTGAGCCATTTGAGAATCCATTTTCGCTGAAAAATGAGAAAATACAGCTAAAATTAAAATTGTGAGCCGAGTTACGAACCTGTTTCCTGTTTACCTTTCTCAATGGCGGCTGTGACAAACAAAACCAGAAACGCGAAATAAATACAAAATAAAAATAAAATAAATTGTACTGTAAATAAATACCGTAATAAATTTAATCTTTTAAAACAATTATTTTTGTTATTTATAAAATCAAATGGTATGTTGCCGCTATAATTTGATTCTTGATTTATATTCTCCCTTTTTTATAATCTTTTTCCATTTATCGATTTCATATCTCGTTTTCGATATACCAGGCCCATAATCGGTTCGCCTGCTTTTCGCTCGATCGGCATTTTTAGCTGTTGTATAACGATATATTTTGAATTAAGCAATACAATACGTTAACCGATGACCAATATCGCACAACCTGAGATTAATTCACAAGTGGACGAGTTTGACGATACGTAAGTATTTGCAAAGTAGTCGCATCTGCCAATAACCACCTCCGCATCCATCTCAATCTAATGTTTTTGTCCAGATGTGCCGTCGATGAAGAGTTGGAGCTTCTTCGATCAATATATGTTCACGAGATAAACATAAAGAACGATGAGAAGTATACAATTCAATAAACTACATTAAATAAAACGATTTTAATGTACTTATGACATTTTTAGTGGTCGACCGCAAACTGTCAGCATCGACCTTCATCCGGCAACTGCAGATAAAGCAGAAGAACAGTTTGTAAGACTTAATTTGGTATTTACTCTGCCGCTGTTGGTAAGAAAATTTAAATTTAAATTATTAAAATTAAAATAAAGTATTAATATATATTTCATATTTTGTTAAGTACCCACGCGATCTGCCAGAAATCATGCTGAGAAATTCACGAGGAATTTCTGACGATGATTTAAAAAAGTAAATTAAATTGGATGTTGGTTATTTGTTAAATAATTTAAAATTTTTTAAAGGATCGATACCGAGTTACGAAAGAAGGCGGAGCAGCAAAAGAGCAGCCAGAGTCTGTACACATTAATCGAACTGGCCAAAGAACATTTGACAGCTAAAAATACACCGACTGGAATTTGCGCAATTTGTCTTTATGGATTTAATCCTAAGGATGTTTTCACCAAAACCGAGTGTTACCATTATTTTCACGCGCGATGTTTGGCCAGATACGTGAAAGCAACACTGAGTCAAAAAGAAGATGGAAATTCCAAAGTAAAAATTCAACTTTAATGTTATTTCATGATTTTTTTACAATTTCAAGTCGATGCAGGTTGTTTGTCCAGTCTGTCGCGAAGTTATTATTTACGAATTATCAACGTTGGAATCGGCACCGCAGCCGGTAGAGTGCGAATCGGCAGCTGCGTTTGAAATAACACGCGATTTAAGGCAGCTTCAAGTTGAAATGGCAGGATTGTTTCAAAGACAGCTATCGCGAGGTGGAATAATTGATTTGGACGCTGAGAAGAATAAATATCTCCTCGAAATATCGACGGTAAACTCGAAATAAACATTTTAAACACATGTTTATGTTTGTTTACATAACTTTAGATTGTGTCTCAAGAGCAGCGATCGATTGCCAGCGACGATATCGCACCTTCTGTTGGAGCCAATGCGAAAAACGAATCCTCGAACGAATCTCTATCTGCGGACACCGACACGTATTACGGCAAAGGAAATCACAATAAAATGCGAGGTCGTGGAAAAGGGTTTTCGCATTCGAATTCAAATCGATATCGATCGCAAGAAGGCGATTCCGCCGAAGCACTTGCATACAACTCGCAACCGGAATTGGAAGCCCAAATGGGACAACAACATAGACAACGACCTTTTCGCAGTCGGGGCCGGGGTCGTGGCCGTTGCAGCGGCATGTCTTGGCACCAGCAAAACCGAAGAGCTAAAAATGCTGAAAAAAGGGATTTGGACGATGCTACTATGATTAACGGACACCAACAAAAAGAAGTGAAAAACGTGGAAACGCCGCATAAAAGCAGCAGCACCGAAGGGAAACCCATCAAATCCCACAATTCCTGGGGTTACGGTCCACCGCCATTGGGGTTTTCCAAAGATGCGAATCAGACATCACCACGAAATTTCACACGTGCCACACCCATTCCGCCGCCGCCCGGATTCAGATCGCGCCCTCCGTTTCCTCCGCGAGCCAAACCACCGCCCGGTTTTTTTACCAGCTGACGTGGGTGGATTTTGTTCCACTTGGGTGTCCCTGTTCCCTTCATGACAAAATTGATTATGTATTTGAATCGTGTCGTTAGTTTTGATGTAAAATGTTTGAAAAGACGCTTAGGAGTTGTGTGTGTATTAACTGTGATGCTCAAACTTTCACATCGGACTTTGTGATCTATAATTCTAGTTTGTGTCTATGTGTATTTAAGACGATATAAATTTGTTTGTCGAGTCTCTCTTACTATTTTATTGTGAAAAATAAATAAATGCTTAATAACTAATATAATTTAAAACCACCATTGATAAACGAGTGAGATTTCATACAGTAAACATGCCCGTGATGTACGGATCAATAAATTCAACAAATTCAAACAGACAGCAGGTAAGATGAGAAACTAAACGATATATTTCAGTGGTTTTAATCTATGCTATAGGAGGCATTAACAGATTATCGTGTGGAATCTAAACAAGTCGATTAGTTGGTTGTGTCTAAACTATCCAACAATTTGTGCACGAAACTGAAAAGTGAACTTTTTTGCATTCTACTGAAAGTTTGTGGTACAGTATCTTATTTTAATCCTCTAGTCGAGCTGAGTTGAAAAATCATTGTTTCGTAGCCAAAAAATGTGCGCAACAATACAAAAACCCAAATGTAAATAACTTTTTTTTATTTTTTCAAGCATTTTTTTTTGTCAACAATGGCACGCACATTTTTGGACTACAAAGCAATGATTTTTCGAATCAGCTCAACTAGGGGATTAAAATAAGATATCACAATATATACTTTCAGTACAATTCGTGCACGAAAAAATTCCCATTGGTTAATGATCCATAGATCATTAACCTATGGGAATTTTTTCCCATTGTTAAATAGAGTTTAGTGAACTGATCTTTGATTTATATTCATAAATGAATGGTCCAAGTTACCACGGTGGAATCGTTAAGTTAGGAACCGATATACCGGAAGAAATATTCGGTCAAAACCGGAAATAGATCCTGAAGGCTAAAATTTCGTTTCGAATAAACAACCGTCTAGTTTTTGAGTAGTTTGAAAGCAAAGATGAGGCAAATCAGTTTTTTACTATAACTTTAGATTGAAGAGATATCCAAGATAGAATCAAGTTTCACTTCAAGATGTCGATGCCATCAACATTTTGATCAACTTTCTTTTGTGTAGTTCTTAGAGTAAAGATGGGACAAATTTTTCAAAAACAGGTTTAGGATGATATCTTTTTGCTTATAATTTTTTTTGAAGAGATGTACCAAGGGTAGAATCAAGTTTCACTTGAAGGTATTGGTGCAATCAACATTTTGAGCTTGAATAAACAACCTTCTCTAGGGTAGTTTTTTCTAAAAAGCAAAAATAGGGCAAAATTTTGATCAAAATCACTTTTTTTGCTCATAACTTTTTTTGGGGGGATGTACCAAGGGTGGAATCAAGTTTCACTTGATGGTATTGATGCAATCAACATTTTGAGCTTGAATAAACAACCTTCTCTAGGGTAGTTTTTTTTAAAAAAGCAAAAATAGGGCAAAATTTTGATCAAAATCACTTTTTTTGCTCATAACTTTTTTTGGAGATATGTACCAAGGGTAGAATCAAGTTTCACTTGAAGGTACTGATGCAATCAACATTTTGAGCTTGAATAAACAACCTTCTCTAGGGTAGTTCTTGAGTAAAAAGCAAAAATGGGGCAAATTTTTCATCAAAAATCAGTTTTTTGCTCATAACTTTTTTTTCTACCAAGGGTAGAATCAAGTTTCATGAGTCGTGCTACGAGTCGTGGTAGAGTTTTTGAATGCTGTCACATGAAAATGAACAATGTGCATCTGATAAAATAATTAATTTTCATTTTTCTAAATACTTCTAAAGGAGTTAGCTGTGTATCTTTGAAAGGGGCAGCTGTAATGAACAAGGTTCTGAACACATCATCAATGGCGTGTATTATCAACAGTTTTTCCTAATTTTTTATTTCAAGTCAAAACTAACATGTGACATCAGTCTAATAACATAAAAATTTATAAAGATCTGTCGGGAGAAAGAATAAATAATTCGATTTCAAGTTCACATGAAGCGTAAACCAAAGGCACTAGCAGCTGCTGTAAACAGCAACGGGAATTGAGCCGACACCGAATTGCTGTCATCAGAACTTCGTCGTTTCAAAATTTTTCGATCTTTTAATTTCTGTATCGGTCTATAATTATTCCCCAAAGACAAAGTCACGTTATCATCTTTCTTGCTCCCCTTCAAATCGCGAAAAGCTTTTAACTAAACAAAATAATTTAAATTTAAATTTTTTGTTCATAATAAAAATTTAAAAAAAAAATAAATAAAAAACGTCACCTGTTTTAAGGATATAGTTTGAGGGACTTCAAAAACGGTCCAAGTGACCACTTCGTTGCACGGTGGAGTCGTTAAGGAACCGCTATACCGGAAGAAATATTCGGTCGAATCCGGAAATAGATCCTGAATGCTAAAATTTGGTTTAGAAATAGTTTTCGAGTCGCCATTATACATAACACTGCTGAATTCTTTTACGATCTTTTCGAGAACTGGATTATCTTCCTTGGCCACCTGAAATGTCATAATGTCACGAAAATAAAAATCTATGATCTAATATTTGTACCCCGTAAAGGATGCCAAGAACCGCCAAACCATCAGTGTTTTTAAGAGCTTTATCTATGGAACCGTATTTGGAATTAATATGAACAATGTGCATCTGATAAATAAAATAATTAATTAACATTTTTCTTATTTTTAAATATAAACAACATACTTCTAAAGGATAATACACGCCATTGACGGTGTGTTCAGCACCTTGTTCATTATCGCTGCCCCAATGGAAATGGAAGCTATCGAGCGTGTATTTGGCATTGAGGCCTCCGTCGGACATGACCGGAAGTGCTCCTGGATAACCCACGTCGATGTAAACTTATGAAGAATTATAAATGAGGATATATACTGTACTTGTATAAAATAAATTTCCATACTATCATGTCCATTATTTTTCATTACAATCGATTTGAGTTTGGTGTCATAACCTTTGAAAGTAATCGGGTCAAAAGATTCTGCTTCCACAGACTTAGTGTCGAAGTTTATCGGGGATTGGTGGTCGCCGCAGCAAGTTTTGAATTGTTGACACCACTCGAAAACACCTTCAAAATAATAAAAATAAATGTGGATGAATTTTTTATTGAAAGGTTTTTTGTTGGTTATTAAAGAAATAAATTTGCGGTTTATGTAAAAGTCATTTTAAATTCTTTTGGAGTTTTCCATTAGAATTTTGAATTTGAATTTGAATTTATCTCTTGATTAGACAAAAATTTTATTTATTTATTTATTTTTTCTTTTTTTGCAAAAATGAAGCACTTTTCATTTGTATTAATCATGTTCAAGGGAAACATAAACATGTTTGTGAGGTTTATATGGGAAAAAAGTGCAAAAATCATTTCAAATAATTCCTTTAATAACCAAAGTCAAATTCAGTCTACCGATACAAGTATATAAATATTCAACTGTTTCTATTCAACCATAACTGCATTTTGGAATTTAGAAACAAAAAATTCCAATATTTTAGCCCTTTTGTTCTCTTTTTTTTTATTTTAATAAACTTTGTTTTTATGAGTTGGAAATACCATGAATTATTTCACATTAATAATTAGACTCATGAAAACCAAAAACGATATTTTATGTTTTGTAATCCCGCTAGAAAAAAATATGTGGGCTTTTCCCAACATCTAGTATTCTAGTTCAATCTCGATTTCAACTAAAAATTCTACTTCGTCCACTTACCACCTGTAGTTATGTAATTCCAAGGTCGTTTTTCAACAGTTGATAGTTGCTCATCAACTGCTCCATAAACACAAACTAAAAACAAACAAAAAATAAATAAATAAACAAATAATATTCAAAAAAAATAATTTTTCGCATGACTGAAGATAGAATTTTTTATTTTTTTAGTTTAAATTAATAAATCATAAATGAACCTTTGCTTCTTTTTTTTTTAACTTACTTATATTGATGATTAGAAAGAAAAAGTGAAAAATGTTATTTTTGGATGAAGACATAATGGTTATGCCTGCGGTAATGGCGAGCAACTACCTAGCAACGTGATAGCAACAACGGGGGAAGGAAAAACTTTTAAACAATGCTATATTTTACCAACAGATCATGTAATTAATTTAACAACTAAAAGAAATTAACAACTAATCCCGCCTTTTTGAGAGAATCAAATCGGCAGCTGCGTTTGAAATAACACGCGATTTAAGGCAGCTTCAAGTTGAACGGCAGGATTGTTTCAAGAAGAATAAATATCTCCTCGAAGTACGTCGACGGTAAACTAGTAATAAAAACTTTAAACATTATGTTTATTTTCGTAGAAATAACCAAATAAACAGGGGAATTTGGTGTGGAAAGAATTTGTTCTCGTTTTGTGTGTATTAACTGTGATACTCAAATATTCAAATCGGACTTTGTGATCCATAATTCTAGTTTGTTTCTATGTATATTACTGTAAGACGATATAAGTTTTTGTGAAAAATAAAGTAATTTAATTTAATTTAAAAAAAAAATCAATTTGTAAACTTATCACGATGTATTGATAAACGAGTGAAACCTATCATACAGTAAACATGTCCGTGATGAACGGATCAATAAATTCAACGAATTTAAATAGACAGCAGGTAAGATGAGAAACTAAAAAAACGATATATTTATATTTCAGTGGTAATGTATTCTATAATCTATTCTATAGGAGGCGGAGGGAAACAGATGATCGTAAATTAACATTCCCAAATAGATACAGTAAGTGTTTTAATGTTTTTTTCTCGTGATGACATATCGAACATTTACTGTATAATTTTATCTATTTTAAAGGTTACATTCAGTGGTTGTTGAGTTTTTCTATCAATGTTTTTCTGTTTGAGGAGACCATTGTTATTATGTGCAGTGTAAGCTTGGCCTGCGGTATATATCACATGATTTGTACTATACATAGATTCAAGAAGTTCCGGAATCAGAACATACTCAATAGTAGCTTTAAGTTGAGTCGGGTGATGGCAATTATTGGGTGTTTATTGTTTGCACTTCCTCTCCTTATTACGTCTGTCGTCTGTTGGATTCAGTTTCTTGCTGTTTGTGAAAGCTGTTCAGATTCGTCAAAGGGTCATGGTCAGAAATGCAGTAGTGCGATTGTTAATTTTCTGCCTGCCTTGTTGTGTGCCTTTTTTCTTGGTGTTTTTAATATCATTTTTGGGAGATGTGGACACGTCTCAGATGTGGAAACGAACACCGTGGGGGTAAGAAGTGGTTGTCTGCTTTAGAACAACGTTGTAGGCTCTGTGATGAGGACATAGAATCTCTGGACCACATTTTTGAGCATTGCCCAACCTTAGTATTCCCAAGATCGCTTTCGGATAAATGGTCACGATGGCATCAAATATTGGAGGGCCCAGTGGATAAGGATTTATTGGATATTGTGTTTGCTTTTCGTTTTCGTTGTGCAGCAAGAAGAGCGGAAGATATTTAGCCAACTATGAGTGTATTTTTTATCAACTTGTTTTCAACATTCAAACATAACAAAATGTTGATTTAACATTAAACAAATATTGCATATCAACAACCAATAATTCACTGTTTGATTGTTGTATCAAAATATTGATACAATATCCAATGAATGTTCATTAGATGATGTATCAATATTTTGATACAACAATCAAACAGTGGAATGAATGTTCATTAGATGTTGTATCAACATTCTGATACAACAATCAAACAGTGGAAATATCAGTTGTTGATGCGGAACATTCGTTTAATGTAAAGTCAATGTTTAAAGTTATGTTTGAATGTTGAAAAAATGTTGATAAAAAAAGACATTCTTATATTGAATCAACATTTCGAATGTTTGTAAAAAATATTTTCTGAGTGTTTTTTTGACTTATTGGTCTTGTTTCGTGGGTTATGTTTGTTTGGTTTTATTTTCTTTATGTACACTCATAGAAAAAAAGTCTCCATTTTACTCCATTTTTGGAGTTATGCATTGTCCTGTAGCCAACTCCATAATTAGAGTAATGGTACTCCAAAATGAGAGTTTGGTGTGTGAAAAACTACATTTTTGAAGTAACTACTTTGAAATAGAATATCAAAACTCTGAAATGGAATATAAAAACTCTGAAAGTGAAGTATTATTACTCTTTTAAATGTGAGAGTTAATTGGCCATGGGACAAAATGGAGTAAAATGGAAACATTTTTTCTATGAGTGTATAACCCCCCTTCCAAAACAAAGTTTTTGTATGGAATAAAGTTGAATTGATTGATTGATTGAATATCATTTTTGTTAGTGGGATTGGTTGCAATGCGATCGATTATTGTTGTTGTTGTAGTTGCGACTGTGATCGTAACCGGGTCACCGAAGCTACCTAGGGCTACCATGCCACCATATACAGTAGGCACAAATTCCCAGTAGCCGACGAAACTAATATTTTGCACCTATAATGCTTAGTTCCCACTTAGCAGAAATTCCGACAGAAAATTTTCTGCTGTGCAGAAAAGTATGTTTTTCTGTCGTTGGTTTCCACCTGTGTACTGAAAAGTGGGCAAAAAAGTGCAGAAAAGTAGAATTTAAAAATGGATGCCAGCTAAAGAAGGCAATTTGTAAACACTGCTGCTTTTTACACTCAAAATTTTCTGCAGCAAAAATTTTCTGTCGGAATTT
Organism: Strigamia maritima; assembly: GCA_000239455.1. Taxonomy (NCBI): domain Eukaryota; kingdom Metazoa; phylum Arthropoda; class Chilopoda; order Geophilomorpha; family Linotaeniidae; genus Strigamia; species Strigamia maritima. The sequence goes on along the minus strand of JH431878.1, from coordinate 28 downwards.
CTGCCAAGTGGGAACTAAGCATGATGCT
>JH431877.1:5813-31596 GCA_000239455.1 Strigamia maritima | reverse complement strand
GCCAAAATAATGAGATATTGTAAAAATCTCGTCACACGTATTCTCGTTTGAAAGATCTCGGTCGAGATTTTTTACAAATCTCGTTTCAAATTGTCGTATATACGACTTGATTCGCGCATGCGCACTGCATACAATACAACAATTGTCGTGAATTCTGCCGCCATTTTCCCTGCCATTTTCCCTCCGCTTCAGCTGCAATGTTGCCAAATTTGTGTCGATTTCAATATCTCAGGTTAGTTTTTTTATTAGTCAAACACCTTGCACAAACTACAAGCCCAATACTTAGGCTTAATTTGTGATAAGGTGTCTAGTTCTGCTAAAAATTGTTGCCGCCGATTTGTGTGTCGTTTGTAACACGTTTCGTGACAAATCGCAAACACACGATACGACATTTTATTAACCAGATTTAAAAAACAAAATTTTCAAAAAATTTCGTTTTTTTAAATCTCGTTTTCAGTCTCGTACGAGAAATCGCAAACTGTCGGCACAGTATAAAAGGAAGAACGGGCTGAACGGGCTGAACGGGCTGAACGGGCTGAACGGGCTGAACGGTCGGTATATCTAAAACCCGATATCTAAAACCAGACTCAATAGGATGATCTGGTTCATCCCAATTTGGAAAAAATAAAAGGCTGAACAAATTTGAAAAAAATAAAAGACTGAACAGGCTGAACCAAGGTGGTTCATCCATATTTGGAAAAAAAAGAACTGAACAGGCTGAACCAAGGTGGTTCAACCAAAATTTGAAAAAAAAAGAACTGAACAGGCTGAACCAAAGTGGTTCAACCAAATTTGAAAAAAAAGACTGTACAGGCTGAACCAAGGGGTTCAACCAAATTTGAAAAAAAAGACTGAACAGGCTGAACCAAGGTGGTTCAACCAAATTTGAAAAAATAAAAGACTGAACAGGCTGAACAAGGATGAACCATGTTGGATAGATAGATAGACTCAGCGAATGTTGCTGGAATATTTCAAATGTCACCTGAATGTTAGCAATGTTTACGATATTTTTGCAACATTTCTGCAATGTTGCATGTGAAATGAATGTTGACATTTTTCAATGTCGGTATCAAGTTTGATGTCTCTGCTGTTGAATGTCACTAATGCCAGTGTTGGCAATAAACATTGAAACAAACATGAATTTTTGATATATGTCAATGTTACTTCAAATGTTGCTGCAATGTTGGCAACAAACATTTGATTAACAAACAACTTAGATTTTTGTTTGGAAGTAACATTTGCTGCTGCACTGTTTCTTTGAATGTTACATCATTGTTTCCAATGTCACTTCTTTCAACTTTGTGGCAATGTTGCCAATAAAACAGCAATGTTAGATAGAATTAAGCTTATAGACGCAAGCGGTGACTTAGGCCATACTCGTCTTTTAATCTGACATATTAAATCTGACTATAAATCTGACACAGACAAAAACATTTGACCATTGATAAACACTACATTCGTACATTTCATTGCAGAATGAAATGCAGTTTTTCATTATCAAAGAATTGGTCAAAAACACTGTGACTGGGGCGGTGTGCACAGTCCCTACTTGGGGGAATAAGAGGACTGCACTGGACGCCTACGTCATGTGAAGTAGCAGAGACGACGCTGTATTTAGGTGTTTGGCCTTTATTAGTGTGTCTAGGGGTCAGCGCCAGCCTCCACCTGTTACTCATATGTCTGTACCACCGGTATGTGCTAATCAAATCCGACCCGCGGGCCATGGTGGTTGAACCAAGGGCCGCGTGGTCGAACGAACAATAACCATGCTGCAACCCGATCTACGGACTTGCAGCCACTGTTCTCGCTCATGGAAGCGGGGCCCAGAGAACTGGGTTCCCGGGCTTCATAGCAGAAACCAGGGAGTCGGCAGAGCTTGGCCGATGCATGTCTGCACCGGTTGCTGGCTCTTGAACAACTGCTGTCCCTGGATCCGCTCTGCCTCTACCTGCCTTCCCTCACTTCCTGTCTTGACCGGAAGTGGTCATGTCCGACCAGTCCACTAGGGGGACATGACGCGGGCCGTTGCCGTGCGCCTGGGTCGTGACACGGTCACAACACAAAGACAAAAGCCACAGAAGAGAAAGATGAGCAACAAAAAGAAAAAAGACAAATAACCAGAGAACCCATTAGCATCACCTTGGTTCAGCCAGTTCAGTCTTTTATTTTGGTCAAATTTGGTTGAACCACCTTGGTTCAGCCTGTTCAGTCTTTTTTTTCAAATTTGGTTGAACCACCTTGGTTCAGCCTGTTCAGTCTTTTTTTTTTCAAATTTGGTTGAACCCCCTTGGTTCAGCCTGTTCAGTCTTTTTTTTCCAAATATGGATGAACCACCTTGGTTCAGCCTGTTCAGTCTTTTATTTTTTCAAATTTGTTCAGCCTTTTATTTTTCCAAATTGGGATGAACCAGATCATCCTATTGAGTCTGGTTTTAGATATCGGGTTTTAGATATACCGACCGTTCAGCCCGTTCAGCCTGTTCAGCCCGTTCTTCCTTTTATACTGTGCCCAAGTAAGGTGTGAAATCGGTTTTGTCTTGCTGCTTACTGGGTGGTGTTTTTTGATGTGACCACCTTGGATGGCCAGCTTACTTGGCGGGTCCTGCAGCTGGGCTGTCTTTGGGATGATCTGTTCTCTTTTTGTTTTTGTATTAAATTTACTTGTTTTGCCTTATTACCTGACTTGTTTCTGCTGGAAGTGTGCCGCTTGGGACATTCAAATGTTTTAAAAATAAACTTCACTTGTTTATTTATTATAAATAAAATTACAAACATAAATGATTATAGAGGACGATTCATTCAACATAGAAAGACTACTACTACTAGTATATAATAATACTAATAATAAGAAGCGTCATCATGCAAGGCAACAATAAATAATAATTTGGTGAACAATCGCCAACAAATAAGGGTCGTTTTGAACAATGCTTTTACAACAATGAATGGATTGTTTGCATAAAACTTAAAATATTTATTTCTTGCCCAAGTAGTGGCCAGCTAAAAAAAACCTCAAAAAGACCTTAGTTCATAACGACCCAATGCTGTCAGTTTTTAAAAAAATCCTCTACGCCTTACGGTTGCCAAGATCACTCGAGCCAATCGCTAACCCTAATGCCACTGGAAAAGATAGTCAAGCCAAGTGTCTTACTTGGCGAGTGCTATCGCCCTCTATAATCAATGGGTTCAAACTGATTTTTTCATTCAATGGTGTTTTGAAAACTATATTCAACTTCGGTCGATGATTAGGGCCCGAGATGTACGAAAACAACTAGAACGATTGTGTTGACTTCGAATCCTACGAGCCAAAGAACATTTTGAAGGCTATTACTGCTGGCTTTTTTTATCACACAGCTAGATTGAGTAAAACATAATCAAAACGGTAAAACATAATCAAACTGTTCTGATTCATCCACAAAGCAGTTTGTTTGAGGAACTGCCACGATGGCTCATATATCACGAAATTGTTGTTACATCGAAACAGTTTATTAGACAGATGATTGAAATTGAAAGCAGTTGGCTTTTACAAGTGGCGCCCCATTATTATAAAGCTAAAGATATTGAAGATTCCACTAAGCGGGAGATGCCAAAAAATACTGGCAAACCCAAAGAAGAATTTGGATAATTTTGTAACATATTTTTGTAACATATTTTTGTAACATATTTTTGTAACATATTTTTGTAACATAGTTATGTAACATATTTTTGTAACATATTTTTGTATATTTTTGTTACATTTTTGTAACATTTTTGTAACATTTTTGTAACATTGTTGTAACATTTTTGTAACATTTTTGTAACATTTTTGTAACATTTTTGTAACATTTCTATAACATTTCTATAACATTTTAAAAGATTTTATATTTTATAATTATTTGCCGAGAGAATCATTTGATCATGTTGAATGATAATATCAGATGTTGTTGCTTCCATCGGTACTCGAACTGCCGTAATTGCATAATTCTGATCTGTTGTAGGCATGGCAGATATCCCCACTTCTAAACACAATAAAAAAAAATAAAAACTAAATCAATTTTTTTTCAAAAATACATTAAAAATCTAACCTCTTAAAAGCATCTCTTGTAGCAAAGTATCAATCTTTGCCGTCCCAGCCATATTTGCAAACTGAATAAGATCTATCATTTGCCACGAAATACTTTGAAAAATCGGCAACAAAAGTAGCACATCCCCAAACCTTCCACGAGAATCGTACTGACTATCACTAATATAATCTTCCAAAATCAATTGCACCTTAAATCTCAATGCTTTCACTTGCTCTCTGTTTTTCAACCCTTTAACACCTAAATTTAAATAAAATAAAAAAAAAATATTAAAAATAAATTATTAAAAGAGCAAAATTTTACTTACATGGATCAAAAAGTACAATTGCTTTCAGACAAGCAAATTCGTTGTTATCAATTAAAATAGTTTTGAGAGGTTGGATTAATTCATCCATAATTCTGCTACTCAATTGATTCATTTCAACATCCAGACAATGACGCGGGATGTAATGATCCGTTCCCAGAAGCAAAACATCTTCTAAATGAAAAGACCGGTAACATACACCGAGCAATAAATTCTCTCCAGAATGCGCTTTCAGAAGAACAATCTGTTGAAAAATCAAAAATATAAATTTCCAAATCAATAATAATAATTAACTTCATCAGGAAGTGAAGTGCTGTGACGATATGACAATACAATACCAATAACAACCAAACAAATAATACCACCAACCACATTGGAAATGACGATAAGGATAAACGGCCACAGCTCAATATACAGTTAATGGCCTATGCATTGTACTAAAAGTATATATTGTGGTATCTTATTTTAATCCTCTAGTTGAGCTGAGTCGAAAAATCATCGCTTCGTAGTCCAAAAATGTGCGTGCCATTGTTAACAAACGAAAACGTAAAACATTTTAAAAAATTATTAACATTAGGGTTTTTGTATTGTTGCGCACATTTTTTGGCTACGAAACAATGATTTTTTGACTCAGCTCGACTAAAGAATTCAAATAAGATACCACAATATATACTTTCTGTACAATGCAAAAACGTTCACTTCTCAGTTTCGTGCCCGAATTGTTGAATTCGAGCGACGATGTGTATTGGAAATGACAAAGAAAGCAAAAAAACCGTCATTTTTGACGGGTTACTGCTAATTAATTTTACCTGATCATCCATGGATAATTGACAAAAGGCTGGAATTTCTTTTGCCCAATTGACCAGCAACTTCAATTGCTGCCTCATTGATTCGCATATATCATTTGCATCGCCAATTGTTTTATTTGACAAATCAGTTTCATGAGTCTCAAAAAAAAAAAAAAAACTAATTATAAAATAACCTTATTTGGGCTCTGAAAGTATAAAATCACCGGTTTGCAGTGCAATGATTCGGCTTTAAACAGAATATTGAGTGAAATTCCATTCGCATCAATTTGTTCATCATAATTGTTTCGCCGACTACGGATACAATCTCTCTCATTTTGAACCGCTTGTGGCCGCATTCCGACACGAATACATTTATTCAAACGACAATATCTGCACTGATTCCTTTTATCTTTATCGATAAGGCATTTCTTATGAAATCGACAAGCATAATTCTGATTTTTCCGAACACTGCGCCTGAAAAAACCCTTGCATCCATCACAACTGAAAGAACCGTAATGTTTCCCAGTGGATTTATCACCGCAGATGGCGCAGCTCTGATTTAATGCTGTGGGTGATGATGGAATGGGCATAACTGGTGAAGTTAAGTCTAAAATAAAATTATAAAAAATTTGACTTAAGTAATTTTATATATAAAAAAAAATTTGATGCGTAGAATATTAAATTTCAATTTCCATTCAATTTATGAAGTGAAATAGTTGTCACTTGTGCGAAATGTTGAATTGACAGTTAACCTATATTTTATAGATTAGTTAACAGTTAAACACGTACCTGCGATTGTGCCAGAGTGTTTTGGATAGCTATTAAATACAATAACGGTGCCATTTTGAGGCAAAGTTCTTGGAGAAATTGTTGCAATATCGTCGCCCATAGAATCTATTGAATATTTAAAAGCAGTTAAAAGTCGAGAGTCCACTTGAACGTGGACTTGTTCCATAGAGGTTCGAAGTACAAAACAATAAAAAAAAAGTTTTTAACTCAAGTGATATGAGTGATGTTTCACGTGTCCGGATCAAATCGTAAGCCTGATAAGACTAATTCTATCAGATTGTGACTCGGTGCGTCAGTAAACATGTGATTGTGACCATTTACTTCGAAGATGCTAAGAAATTTATTGGAAAGTGGTTCCGTAAACGGTACACAAATATAAAAATACAATATTTGACTTTGTTGGATTATGAATAATAAGCTTTAAGATTTTACGGCAAAAATTTTTCCAACTTTTTCCCAGAAAGTTGCAGTTTTATTTTGAACTTTGGCAAGAAAAATGCATATAAAAGTTATGTAATTGGAAATAAAAAGTGTTAAGTTTCACTGCATAGCATCAGGGTGAATGAAATGTGGTTCAACGGTATTTCAAGATACCGGTATCTTTTATCTTATTTTTTTATTTTTTTTATTTTAGGAATTTGATTGGCCGAAGAATTGACTCTCAAACTTTTGCTTCTACATTTCATAGCATGTAAATTTTTGCATTTTTTAAAAATCAAAGATCCAGTTTTGCAAATTATGGTTTGATTTTTTTGCAAATTATTTTCTAAAAATTCTCAGTTGAAAATATTCATTTTTTTGTCCAAAAGAAAAGAAAAATGATTTTGCGAGGGCGATGGTAGAACTTACACAACTTGTAGAACAACATTTGATGATGAATGCGTGGGAAAAAGTATAATTTTTTGTTTTGGTTTTCATGCAACCCAATTTCCAGTCGCCTTTAAAATGTGAGTGTTTATTTGTTTCTGAAGGAACAACACAGTCGCAGACTTATGATTTTTGCAAACTAAAAATGTATAGTACCGGTAACAAATATCTGAGAACAACTGACTTTATTTGTTACCGGTACCGTAGTATGCATTTTTAGCTCGCAAAAATCATAATTCTGCAACTGTGCTGTTCCTTCAGAAACAGAAATCTAGACGAATTTTTTTTCCGCCCTGACATTTGTATTTTTTTTTACTTTTTAAAATATATGTATAGTTTGTTTGTTTGACATTTGAATATTCATTTGTCGTGTACTATTGGTACAAATAATATGATTTATATTAAAATTAATTAATTTTCCAAAAAATTACTAAATTCTAAAATTTAACAAAAAAATCAACTAAAATCAGGAAAAATATACAAATATTAAATTACCACTTACCTATATATTAATTCTGCTTTTTTTCTCCCTGAAACTTTTTCTCATAACTTTTCATAGTATTTTCTGCAGTAATTCTGGTCAATTTAAATAAAAAAACATCATCATGACGTCATTATGAAAAAAACTCAAATTAAATTTACATTTATTTAATTATCAACGGATAAGGGAAGTCACTTCTTCCCACCTCTGACAAAATTACCTCAGCACAGCCTAGTCCAATTCTTCCATTTACGTTTGGGTAAAGCCCAATCCTAGCTTTATGCTCTTGTAGCATGTACAGTATAGGAAAACGCATCTACCTTCTCCCAGTACTCCTGGATTTCCTGTTCACGGAATCTTGAGCTAAAATTTTTTACATCTAAATGGAATCATTACTGTTTAATAATCGGAAATTAAAAATCAATATGAGACTTTGTTACCATGACAACTGGAGAGTTCTACAGATCAGTTAGCAGAAATTATCCAATGTAGAAATAAACAATTTTAGCTCAAGATACCGCGAATGGAGTTTACCCAATTCTTCACTCTCCTTTAACTTCAAAAGCCTCAAAACCTCTATAGATTCTGACCTCTTAAACACTATCTGGAGGTTAGACCACCACTGTCCTTTGCAATCCCCAGCACACAATGCATCCGGACAGCACGTGGCCATCTATCCTCCGGTATCTGAATCACTCAAGATACACCGGTAACCAAGCACCTGCTTTAATAGGCAAAAAATCCATCTTTGCCCTGCCCATTTCCAAACGCCAGATGTAATTCGGATGTGCATAATAATAATAATAATCACTTTTTATTCCCTTAAATTGCCAGGGGGACGAGACCTATACGGTAAACTAAATCAAATATAGCTAATAAAAACACAAATCAAAATGAAAAACTCTATACAAACCAACCAAAAAAGAACTTAAAATACAAATGCATGTACTTAAATGGCAAACCAGACACTTAGCCTGTGGAAAGAAAAGAAATATATACCAAACTCCAAGACATCGTTATTTTAAATATCGACACCAGAGTGCACTACTGTAACTACATTATTGTGACGTCATAATGTTTGCTGTCGCGGAGACTGTCCATTGAATCGTAAGGTACTGCGATATTTTTTGAATATTTTCGCGCCGCACTCGCTCGGTTGTGCTTTGCTTTTTAGCTTTTAAGCTGCTGGATGGTCCTTTAATAGAGAATCCTCTCTTTAACTCTTATTATAGGATCATTCTGCTGGTGTTTTAGGCTTAACGCTTATTAAATTTAAAATGTTGTCCCTAGGTGGCGGTATAAAGCTATGAGTACTGTACTGTATATGTGCTTTGTGATGTTTGTGGATTGTTTTTATGATGATTTTTGTTTGAAGTAAATTTGTCATCATTTAGAATTTGCACTTGGACAATAAGCGTTGGTTTGAAAACCCGGTATAACCGGTAAACGGAACTTTCTTCAATTGCATCCACTCTGATTCGAGTGTTGTGTTGTTCGTATTTTCACTTTTATTTTGTGCTCATTGCATTTGATTATCGCCAAGGTCGCCAACCTGAGGCTTGAAGTGTTTATAAATTAGGTCATTTTTCCAATTGCGAGACATTACTTGTATGTTTTGATTAATTTATTATTTTATATGACATTATATAACCAGGGCCGGATTTCTGCCTAGGCCTACAAGGCCCCGGCCTAGGGGCCAAGCCAGCCTAGGGGCCCCGGTGGTCTACAATTCTATAAATTTTATAGAATAACGTAACTATAGTAACATAGATTGTATTATTCTGATGTTTATTAAAGCCATTAAAGTCGATTAAAAATTATATGTTCTGTACTAGTGCATTTAATTTGCTAAATTTTCAAAATAGCTTCGAGATGGTGGGGGGCCCAAATGTCAAGTGCCTAGGGGCCCTGGGTCTCTAAGTCCGGGCCTGTAATATAACTTTGTTTTGTTGGTTTGTAAAATGTTTATAAATTAATTTTATCACCCTACCAAATTCCACTAAATTCTGCACTTCCTACATTTCCCACATATTAATACTTTTTTCCACATTGTTTTTCCACTTAACAAAAAACTAGTAAATTTAGTAGTGTTTTCCCACTAAAATAACTACATTTCACACTCGATCCTCGGAATGGTAATTTCCACGGAATTTCTGTGGAAATAACCGAATTATCGTTTAAGGACCCTGTATTGAAAAATTTTTAAATTTAGTTTTCTTTAATATCTTTGTAACTACCAATTTGTGATTAAGACTTACATGAAATTCACTAAATATTTTACAGATATTAAATTAAAGCAATGGATATCAAATCCAGTGGCAATGAATATGCCGGCAGTGGAAATGTAATTTTGAATGTGGATGGACCAAAAAACATAGCAGTATCTATTCAAACACAAGTCAACAAACAATCTGCAGTTGGCAACATACTTCTGGAAGCAGGAGGTCAGTATCATCATTTTTATACATTTTTATTCAAAAAAATTCTGATTAGTAATCAAACTAATTGTTTCCTTTAAAAGCAACTTGTAGTGAGACGAAAGAAGAAATCAGATCTTGCTGCAAAACGATCGACAAAAATGGCAAACAACTATGTTGTTTATTCAAAAACAAACTTCAACAATTTTACGAAACTTTAACTTTACCAAAAGTTGCATGGATAGACGAAGGATGTGATTTGTCTTTAGTGGAACATTTTGCTCACCTGGAACTCAACGATTCAAAAAAGTCAATAAGGATTGAAGAAATTTTCAACTTGGTCAATGACAAGAAACCAGTTCGAATCTTAATTGAAGGGCCCCCTGGTTTTGGAAAGACGACGTTGGCTACTAAACTCGCTAATGACTGGGCAATGAACAAAGAATACATCAACTTCAAGTTTGCTTTCTTTATACCACTTCGAGAACTAAAACAACGAAGCATCGAAGATGCCATTATGCAAACTGGAAGACGATGTGAATACCCAGACAATGTTATTGAAATGATAAATTGTCATAGAGAAGAAATTCTCTTGATTATGGATGGATTAGATGAAATGACTCAAAAAGACCGTTATGAAGTTTTGGAAATATTGTACAAGCAGTTGTATAGTGATATGACAGTAGTTGTCTTTAGCAGAACAGGTTTATTCGCATTAAGCAAATCGGAACGTCATCAATTGTTCGGACAAACTAGCAAAAAAAATGATTTCCATGAAAAACAGATTAACATATTAGGGGTTAAGACTCACGAGAACAAACGAGACTTTTTAAAAAAATTATTCCTGAAACGAAGGTCAAAGACATAATGAAACAATTATCTTCGCAAATGGAATTGTTTAATTCGCCATTATTTCTCATGATGATACCAATAATACTGGAAGAAGGAAAACTCCAAGGACCATTCTCTTCCAAAACCCAATTTTATCAGAATTTATTTAATTGCATCTTAAGACATAGTTATATAAAACGTGAGAAGGATATTGTTAGTGATTTTGATCTATTTCATTTCAACTCATCACCCAATAATATTCAGCAACTCATGAGACAATTCGGGAAATTGTCGATGCAAAAAGTAATCAAAAGCGATTTAAAGTTTGATGTTGACGAGTTGACCAAAGAGATTTATGAACTTGGGTTGTTGATCAACCATAAGGAAATGACATTTTTTACAACAAAAAATCATTATGAAGGATTCCATTTATCCATCCTAGAATTTGCCGCTGCATTCGCTCTGTGGATGGACTTCAAAACGAATCAATCTGCTTTCACACAAAGTCTTTTAGAACCAATGATAAGTCATTTCATGGAATCAAGCGGAACATCTCTAATTATGCCTTTTTTAGTGGGTTTAATGGAGGAGAATTTAGATAGTTTGCTCATCCAAATTGACTCATATTCTGCTTGGTTTTCTGCTGATTTTTATTTGACAGTTAAACTATTTTCAGAATGTTCGTCAAACAATATTGCCACAAGTAAATATCTGAAAAACTTGATTTCATCTCAGCTATTGTTACAAGATGATGCTTATAATGATTATGGTTACAAAAATCATTTGGATACACATAAGAAATTACTCAAATATGGAAGCAATTGTGGTAAAATTAAACTAATTACAATTAATAATACAATTAATCAAATTCCACCAGAGATATTCACAAGTGATTTGTCTGCTCGTTTGGAGATAATTTTTTTATTGTATTTTGGAATTGAGTTCAGGGTATACTCAAATGATTCCCACAATTTGCAAGAAATATTTTCACATTATCCTATTCCATCTTCTGGAAGACCAGAACAATGCCTTCGTTTTGCTGCGTCAGAGTACATAGAATATTGTGATTTGAAAAGAATGTCGTGGCATTTACAATGGCCACCACAATTACTAGAAATGCTAATGACGGAGGAAAAATTCAAAGAAATCAAATATCGTAATTTAGATGTTGTGATCAAAAATGATATCCAGAAGAGATTTATTCTATATTTACTAGTAAATAATAAAGTTCAACATCTTAAGGTTTCCGGTTCTGATTTTTATAAAGAAGTGAGAGACTTTGTGCACGCTGCTGCTCAATCAAATTATTTGACTGGTTTTAGTGGAGACCGTGTTGCGATTGATTTGTGCGATCTTGCTAATGGTGGAACTAAAAAATATGATTTTATCGATCTTTATTTTTGTTCCGTCACTTGCAGACAATCGGTGTCATTGGAAAGCTCTTGTAGTTGTTTATCCCTGCGTCATTTGGGTAGTATGGAAGCAATAACTAAGATTGTGCCATCAAAACTAATTAGTTCTACTTTAGAAATTAGCAATTTAATAGATAAATACCCCAAATGGGATGGTTTTAGCAGTGTTCAATATCTAAAATTGAAATTGGATGACAAACATAAAGATTATAAAGATTATAAAATGGATTGTTTTTTTGCCAGGTGGACAAATCTACAAGTTCTACACCTTCAATCAAACTATCTGTATGACAATGTGACAGGAAGTGACATACAAAGCTTGAAAATAGTAAAACTAGTAATAGAAAAATGGAATGATTCAACTGTGAATCTGTTCAAAGATCTGAACAATTATGCAGAAAGAAATACTCTTACATATTTGAAAACAATAGAGTTTTTCTACTTGTCCAGTTCTAAGAAAGAAGTGTTGGAATTAATCAGAGGACTCAAATGCAACCATTGGGATAAAGTGAAATTAATAGCAAATATATCAGTTTTATATGAAAGTAAAGATTGCTTGTCGGAACTTAAAGTAACTGATTATAATTTTAGAAGAACTACTAATTATAATGGTGAATATAATCATGTAATAAGTTGTAGAAGTTTTGGAATTTCAAGAAAATCCAAAGACGAATAAAGTTGAGCAATTTTTCTATAATTTACAATGCAATTTGAAACTTTTTACTCAGCAATTAAGTAAATTGATCAGTCATTAGTATGAACAGCATTTTAAAATCACACTTCTCATATACAGGGTGGTTCCAAAGTGTATTATAAGTGCATCAATGTTTAATGTTTTTTGATGAGACATATTTGTCAGATTGAATACAAGTAGGTTCATAAAATTATTTGACATTGTTGCAACAACGTTAAATATTCAATAGGTATTATTTCAAGATCATAACTTATGATCTTGAAATAATACTATTTAATTTCTCATTTAAAACCTTATTATACTTTAATTTCAGAGTTTTGATGTTCCATTTCACAGTATTGTTACTTCAAAAATGGAATTTTTTACACACCAAAATTCTTGTTTTGGAGTTCCATTAGCCTGATTATGGAGTTGGAAGTACTAAACTTGTGCCATCCGTTCAGAGTTGGCGGGCCCCAACTATAGTAATCTGTGGCAATTTGACCTGCTTGGAACGAATACAATTTTGGGGCTCGTCCTATGTCCGGACCGTACAAGTTGGTCTGTATCTTGCATTTAATTTTGACAAATTGTTTCAAGATATCATGTATCGTAATATAATAATTCAACAATTTTGACAACTAAAATTTTGAAGCGTTAAATTTGAAGTCTTTTCTCCAGACATCTTCAGATACTGACATGTGTTGTATGTTAGATTTCCACATAGACTTTGCCAATGGACTGTCCACTGTGCAGGTACTGCAAACAATTTAAAAGACATTAATGAAAAATATCTGAATATTTTAGGTTTACTTGTAGTAGGATTTACCTCAACAGCTGCTGCAACTGAGTCAAGTTTTCTAAATACACCAGTTGGTAACTTTTCACCTTGGTCTAACTTCACTTTGATTTTGTTGTCTTGGAATGAAGATAACCACTTGGCGTGATAAGCTGCATATTCATTTGTATAATGGATGCGTGCAAAGCCATTGACAGATGCTGATTTTGAAAGCAACTGAAAGACAATAAGAAGTTTTACTTTAATACAACTTGGTTTCTGTACATGAGGATTAAATTGCATAAAAGAAAAAGACAAAGAAATAACTTTTGCAGGCAGCCCTTCCAAATTCCTATTGGTACCAGATTCCGATTTGTAATTTGATATGTAACCGACTATAATCAAGCGGCCTTTTATTGCAAGACTATATTAGTATAATAGAAAAAGTTAAAATCTGTGTAATTCATTGATTAATCAATGATTTACTTGTCAACACACTGAGTAAACACATCTCCGCCAACCGTTTCCCACACAACATCAATTCCATTCTAGAAAATGAAAAATTCTTAACAAAAAAATTTTTCCACAAGGTTTTTTTTCATTGTTTAAATTTACAGGGTATTCACGTTTCAAGACTTCACCGAGATTTTCTTGCTTGTAGTTTATTGGACGGTCGCAATCAATATCTTTCAAGAAAGTGGCTTTTTCATCTGATGAACACAAACCTGCAACATGACATCCTTTTTCTTTTGCGTATTGCACCTAAAAAGTAAAACATGTTTAGATATTTATTTTGTTGAAAAATCTTGGAAATTTACGCAAAGATGTCCAGTGCCACCAGCAGCAGCAGTTATCAGAACCTTATCACCAGCTTTGATTTTTCCAACCTTGAATTTGAATTATTAATTTTAGTAACTAAGCCATTTTTGAGTATTCACCTTGTCCAAACCAATACATGCTGTGTTACCACAAACCAAGGAACCTAAATATTCAGGTTTTACTTCAGGTATTTTGTAAACTAATTCGGATGAAACACACTAAAAAAATTCATTATAGTTACTAGTTAGTCACTGCTCATTGACCAGTTTATAATAGGTACATTCAATCCTGAAAACAAAAGTCACTTGGGGTCTTTTATAAAGGCAAGTATATGAGTAAATTACGCTATAGTTGCCTTAAGTTACTAAAGAGACTTTAGAGAAAAGGCAAATACAACTTACTTCTATGCCGAAAAAAGTCACTTGTTTTATGGCACATAGTCAAAATGACTTCCCCAAAATGACGGGTCACCTCTGTGTACATTTTGGTCAAATGAAGAAGAAACACAAATTGCTACCATATTCCCTCGGAAAGAACGACATGCCGAGTTTGACCAGATTTTGAAAAACAGACAACTGGTCATTTTTACGACATGCCGTAAAATTCGAATCGGTTGGATTTACCCTAGTTGGATTTACTATTATCCGGCATGCCGTTCTTTTTGAGGGAATACAGTATTTTGCTATCAGAATTTCCTTACTTAGACAAAGATCAGGTTAGTAAATTGTTTTTGCTCGATCAAACCCAAATCGGAAGCCATTTTGGTATGAGCCAACAAAACTGTTACGCATGAACAATTTTAAAGTGTATTTACTGAGAAGTCACTTAATTTTAAAGTGTGTTCATTGAGAAGTCACTTTTCCACAAGGCTGATAAGGAGAAGTGGCTTATTCTTTTCAGGATTGAATGCACCTAATGTCTATACCATGTACTCGGCATAGCAGCCTAACCCAATGAAAGCCACCGGTTGACCATTTTTAAAATTTGTAACTTTTTCACCAATTCCAGCTATTTCTCCCACAGCCTACATCATAACAAAAATAATTCTGAAATCTATAGTTAATCCTAGTTCTCAACTTACTTCGAGACCGGGGACAAAACCTGGAGTATTTAACCCAAAATATTTTCCAGCTGTTATGTTTATGTCGGTAGCATTGATGCCTAAGTATCTGAAAATGGGAGTAAATACTGAATTGAAGTATTGAACGTCCAGTGACCAGTATACACTAGCCTACACCACTATTAGAAGCATAGGCTACTTATTTTTGATCAAAACTTGATTTGCTTTCGGTTTTGGCACTTCTTCGGTTGTTATTTCTGTGGCTTTACCAAAATTAATTGATAAGGTTTTTACCACTAATTTACAGTGTGTTGCTGGTAATGAAGACATGTCGGTTGCCTTATTTTTTAAAAACTTTTCCAATCTCAAATATTCCAAATCATAAAAAAGTTATCATTCTTATCGAGGCTCAAAAGTGAAAAATCTGATAAGCGCGTTAAAAGCTTTACGACATCAGATATTTTATAACTGAATAATTTTTGCTAATCCCTTAGAATAGCTTAAATGATTTTTAGTTTTCGGAAGACGTTTAAAAAAATTATTTTGTATCCCAAACAGCTTATTTCAGCGAGGTGAGGGACATTGTTGGACGCTGCTGGCAGGGCACTGTTTCTGTTGTCACAATTGGTATTCCACAACTGGTAACAATCGCACAAATTCTCGATTGGTTAGTCAAAACTAATTTCTAGTTTCTGGTTGCAATGATCATATTTCACAATTATTTTTAATCTGTTTGTTGCTTGTTATTAGTATCTTGAAAATAATAGATAAACACTTTCAAAGGTTGAATTCATTGAACTCATTGAAAGTTTCTCAGAAAAATGGTTTTTTTATGTCATTACAGTGGTATATGCTGTGCGGTCCGGACATAATGCGGCCTGGGCACTTTTTCAGGACCCGAACACACCTAATACGCAGTAATGCTAAAAACACTCGGCGGTCCGGACAGCTTTGCCGTCCGGACACTGGACACTTGACCAAGACTTGTTCGATCTAAGTCCGCCCTGCCGTCCGGACAAAACGAATTTGTCCGGACAGCTGGGCGGATTTAGATCAAACAGGTCTCGGTCAAGTGTCCGGTGTCCAACGTGCCGACTGGACGCTCTGTGCACCGGACACTTTTCCAGGACCCGCTAATGTTTGGACCGCACAGCATATACTGTACTCATTTTTGCATGTAAAATTTGCATTTTTTAAAATCAAAGGTTCATTTTTGCAAATTATGGTTTGATTTTTTGCAAATTATTTTCTAAAAATTCTCAGTTGAAAATATTCATTTTTTTGTCCAAAAGAAGAATGATTTTGCGAGGGCGATTTTAGAACTTACACAACTTATAGAACAATATTTGATGATGAATGCGTGGGAAAAAATATAATTCTTTGTTTTGGTTTATCATGCAACCCAATTTCCAGTCGCCTTTAAAATGTGAGTGCTTATTTGTTACCGGTACTGGATTTTTAGTTTGCAAAAATCATAATTCTGCGACTGTGTTGTTCTTTCAGAAACAGAAATCTGAGAATAACTGACTTTATTGACGAATTTTTTTTCCCGTCCTGACATTTGTATTCTTTTCAGTTCTTTGGATAATTTTTTACTTAATGCAAATTATTTCGCCACACAATTACGCGATTTGGAAGCGTTTTGCTACGTTTTAATATTTGGTTATTATTTATTTTAAAATACAGTATATACAGTATAGTTTGTTTGTTTGACATACGAATATTCAGTTGTCGTGTACTATTGGTACTTGACACTTAACAAAATGTCTGTATGTGCAATTTTTTCTTGTAAAAATCGTTACCGTAACAACAAGAATCTCTGTTTTCATGCATTTCCAAAAGATTCAAAATTATGCAAAGTATGGGTTTCCAAATGTAAACGTAAAGATCCGGTAAATGTCAAGAATGCACGAGTTTGTAAGATTCACTTTACTCCTGAAAACTATGAAAGAGATTTAAAAGGTGAAATGTTGGGCGATAAACTTAAAAAAAATTGAAATCTGAAGCTGTGCCATCTTTACATTTAGAAGCAGAAAATGTTCTTCACCCCAAATCCGAAAATAATTCAAATACACAACAGAGCTATCGAGATGCCAGATATGAAGCACGAGATATCCGAAAACGTGCTTTAGTTACGATAAGAGACATTTCTCCTAAAAAGACACATTTTGATCAATGCACATCAACTGATGATTGACGTACACAAAACAAATGCAAAAACGCACGTCGTCGAGGACGAAGAGACAACAAAACCAAGGTTTCTAGTGTTCAGTATTGTTTATTCATATATTCATATATTCATATATGCATGGTATGCGGTACAGTGAAGCCGACACCACAGATGCACCATTTTGCTCAAAGTATCAAAATCATTCGTCATGATATCACTCAATTTCTTTTGTTACCAATTTTTATTTTCTGCACTTTTCTAAATAAAATTATTTTTAATTCTTCATTTATTCAGTTACAGGAGTTTTGATTTGGCTTCTCATCTTGCCTCCCTTGGTTGCCTTGACAACAAACACCTTTCAAGTGCGGTAGAATATTTGCCGTATTTTTTAAGTTTTTTTTTTTTTTTTTTTTTTTTAAAAACACTGTTTTTTATTTTCAAATATTTTATTCACTTTTTTTTAAAAAAATTATAAAATTTTCAAGTTTTTTTGGTTTCTCGCGGTTAGAACACATAGTTTTAACAAAAAAATCTCATTTTTAGACAAATAAAAAAAATTTAAAATAAATTCTTAATTAACGCAGTCCTGACGACTAATGGCGGTTCTAAATATACACAGGAAAGAAAAGACCTTCTAAACTCTATCAATTCGTGCACGAAACTCCCATTGGTTAATTACCTATGAAATGTACTGAAAGTATATATTGTGGTATCTTATTTTAATCCTATCCTTTAATTGAGTTGAGTCGAAAAATCATTGTTTTGCAGTACAAAAGTGTGCATGCCATTGTTAACAAACGAAAACGCTTGTAAAATAAGTTAAAAAAATTATTTACATTTGGGTTTTTGTAATGTTGCACACATTTTTTGGCTACGAGACGATGATTTTTCGACTCAGCTCGACTAGAGGATTAAAATAAGATATCACAATGTATACTTTCGGCACAATGCAAAAAAGTTCACTTTTCAGTTTCGTGCACGAATTGTTGAATAGAGTTTAGAATTGCTACAATAATTTGTAAAAGGTAATTTTTTTCAGTTCACAGTGTATTTCACTCTCGCGGTTATACACATTGCCATATCGTGGGTAAAACTAACCCGTGGTTCTGAGATGAACCCTAAAAGATAAATATATATTTTTTTAAATTTAAAACTAAAGTTTTTATAAAACTTTAAAAATACTTTTATTTTTGAAAATACAATGGAAATTTTCTAACTTCGTTAAATAAGTTTCCTCTTCGAGAACTAGCAACTTCACATCGAAAAGCTGGTCGAATATCTTTTAACATTTGCTCCAAATATTTCGTTATTTTCTTGCAGTCTTCTTTAGTTGTTGGTTGAATTATGTATAAATTAACTAAATTAGGTAACTAGCAAAAAATAAAATAATATATAACAAAATTGGACTGTAATCAGGCCCAAAAATTGTTTTACCTTGCTGGCAACCTCAATTATTGGATGTTGCTGACATCGTTGATGTTGTCCTCCTTCAGAAATTATTTCTAATGTCTCCAATTTTGTACATTTCAAAAGAGATTGTTGTAGACAAATTAGAGGTATATCATATTTTTGTTCTAGCCTGCAAGTCGTTCAATGTTAATATGGTTTTACATTATGTAAAAATATGTATTAAAGTACTTTAAATGTTTTAGATCCTTGCATAGATTCAATGCAGATACCAATGATTTGTGGTAAACCATTTGACTTTTCGGACCAATTTCAATTAACCGCAATTCTTCTATGTTACAGTTAAAGCAAATTTCGGGTAAA
This sequence comes from Strigamia maritima, assembly GCA_000239455.1. Taxonomy (NCBI): domain Eukaryota; kingdom Metazoa; phylum Arthropoda; class Chilopoda; order Geophilomorpha; family Linotaeniidae; genus Strigamia; species Strigamia maritima. The sequence goes on along the minus strand of JH431877.1, from coordinate 12,380 downwards.
AATTGTCCATGACATATTTTATGGATTCCTCCAAGTTCAAGATTGATTAAATTTTTCATTTGTGATATACAGAATAGTGAGGAATCATTGACTGATGTAATTAAAATTTCACATTCCCTGTAAAAAGCTGTAAAGTTACTATTTGAACAATATACAAACACTAGAGTTTGCAGCCAGATACTTATTATAGCCATAATTATAGTGAGAATTTTTAAAATCAATAAATTAGAGAAATCGGAGCGATTTAACAATGGGTTCACTGTTAAACTTCGACCAATCCGGGGCTGATTACACTGACAGTATAGCATGTTGATATACTATCACCTTGACCACTGTTAAAATCGCTCCTTTGTTCTAATTTATTTATTTTTAAAATTCTCATGTCAAATACTACTCGAGATTAGGCGATTGTTGTAGTAGTTAGCACACTCATTTTCCTGAGAGATAAGCTCACTCGGGCTGTTGGGCACTCGTGATCTCATCACGCAAGAAAATTCGTGCGCGAACTACTACAGCAACAATCGTCCTTTCTCTTGTGGTATTATACCGAATTCCCTCAGAAAGAACGGCATGCCGGTAAAATCAAGTTTGACCAGATTTTTAAAAGTTGGCAAGAGGTCATTTTTATGGCATGCCGTAAAAATCGAATCAGTGCTGTGAGGTGCTGTTGTTGCCGTCTGTGTGGCCGCTGGGCCGCACCGCGGCTGTGACTCGGTGGACACGATATCACAAATGACATCATATTATGGTTCCATCAATAAAATCCATGTTTGCAGTGATTTTAAACAATAACATCAATTTGCAGTGATTTTATTGTTGGTATTAAGTAGTATTTTATTGGTGGTATTTTGTGACTATTTTGGGCTTGAATTTTCCAGCACCCTGGTCGGATTCGCCATTATCTGGCATGCCGTTCTTTCCGAAGAACTACGGTAACTGAACTGAAAAACGCATAACTAATTACAAGTATAACTGAAGCTACAAGTACAATTGAATAAATTAGTTTGCAACTGCTATTTTTCCTTCATATAAAACCAAAACTCAATTGATTGCTTCCAGCCTATTACATGCCAAGCTATCCCCAAACTTTTATAACTATTCATAGTAGAAGAGAATACCTATACTGCAAAGTAATATTTTTCGTTTTCTGTTACACTATTTATAACTATAAAATTGGTTATAATTTTCACGGGAAAGTGCCTGCCGCAAATTCTATCTTATACTAACCAAGAAAAATTAGAATCTTCAGTTCGTATAATTAAAGTGTGAATTTTAGTACAATTTTTAGCAATAGGATACAGTCGAGAATCCAAGATTTCATGGTCCTATAAAAAAGTTATCATTCATTAAAACATACAATTACACATCAATTTATGAGATCGAAAACTATCAAATACCATAATCACAATTATGAAACAAATTCAACTCTCAAGTTCTTGTAGATTAAATTATTATTATTAATGAATGTACAACTGAAACTAAAAGTCGATGCACCTATTTGAATACAACTCATGGACGTTTTATTCCAATTATGTAATTTAATTTTTAATTCCTGTATGAATTTTATTTTTTAGCATAACATACAATGCATGGAGTCTTGTCTGACCAGTCACTTTTGTTAAAGATGTGATTGGGGTTGAGTTAGGGAAAGATGGTCACGTTGAAAGAAGAGACAAGAGACACAATTTAAGGTTATTTAGGCCTTTATTCAGTTCCCTAGAGGTGAACTCATTATCTCTCTCTTCCGTGCTGCAACTGAAGCATGCCACTTCATACCCGCGATCCACAGCCATATAGCCATGAACCGCGAGGTCTGATCACTTAACCCTCGCTGCTGCAGTAACAGCCTGCTCATGGAGGCGAAGTCCAATCAACTGGAGTATCAGCTTCATTGGGTCAACAAGGAGGGCTGAGAGCAGCAACCCAAAAACAGTAGTTGCTTGGTTGCTGGCTCATTACTTGCATCTTGGCCTCTCCTAATCTCCAAGGTGGATGTTAGTCCATTTCCAGAAATTATCCAATGTTTGCTGCCCAGGAGTGGTAGATTGAATACGGGGCCATAGGTATGTCACTGGTGATCAGTGGCGGTACCACACACTAGTATAGTAATCTGTCACAACCCATTAATTTAGAATGAGTAAATACTTTATAAAAGCTAAAAAATATAATTTTTAGTTGCTTAATAAAAAATGATGACTGGTCACACAAGAGCCCAATGCATTGTTTGTTATGCAATTTTTTTTTAAAAAAAAAAGTGAGTAATTTCAATAAAATAGAAATAGAAACTCCCCGAGTTGCTATACAAGATAATCAGCATGCCACAGCACTACTTGTTTCTTGAGAACATTTATTTGAAATTCGTGCATCACCTTGTGGACATCCTGTACATTGCACGTTTAAAACTCCTGCACGAATTTATGATTCTAAGGTGCAATTTAATGACAAATAGTTTTTCTCTCATAAAATAAAATTTTACGACTAGTTAAAATAAATTACTGTTGGCCTGCTGGGCAATCCTTTACGTTGTTTAACTTGAAAAGGTTTATTTTCTGGTTTAGTGTTTTCATTTAATGGTGCTTCAGTTTTCTTTACTCCAAGAATACAAGTTGATAAACTCAGCACTTTTAAATCTACAAATAGAAAAACGGTATAAAACACACACTTGACATTGTAATTTAAGAAAAATAAACAACTTTTAAGTTTAGCTATGGCTATGCATGGATTTTCTTGAACATGAAAATGAGTATTGAGTAAGCATAATTCACTAATGTTATTACATGATTCCATCATTTTGGTGAACAAATTCAAAGGCTAAAAAAAAAAATATAAAAACATAAAAAATAAAATTAACCAAAATTTTTAATTTTCGTACCGGTACCAAAAAATCCACATAAGAGCGCATTAAACTCAAACATTCAAGTTGAGGGCATCCAGCACCAACTAGTTCTACTAAATCACCATCAATTCTCTGCATATCCAAACAAAGACATTTACAATTAGGTAAACTATTTTTCAAAACTGTCTTTGCAAATGCTAATTGATTGTCCGACAAATGTGGCCTATAAAATAAAAATTAAACCAATATTTTAAATCCAAATTAGATCTCTTTAGAGTTTTTTGGTAACCAAAAAATTAAATACTACCTAAGTAACACTTCGACTTTAGTCACATGACCAAAACTTCAGTCATTAAGGTTAGTCACGTTGGTGTTCACACCACTACGTAACGCACCACTACGATGGCTGTGCAATACATTGTAGGTTTAAAATCACAGAGTAAACTTAAGTTCCTACTTCAAAATTAATTTTAAGTAAGAAGTAACGTAACTTAGATATAACGACAACCAATGAGAAGACAACTGCTTCTCGCATGAAAATCGAGATAGAATGCAAAATTGCAGTTTAAATTTACTGCCTACAAACATTGTGAACAAAACCATAGGTACGTTACTTTCCTTAAATTAAGTTAAATTTTGTAAGTTACGTTACGTCACGTTCAATGTGAACTAAAAAGTTTTTAACAAATTAACAAAAATTTTTATTTTTGTTGAAAATAACACTCTTTTCTTCTGGGTCACCCAGTGTCATATTTTTCTAATTTAAATGGTAGGAATTATGACATGAGTAATGCACCTACTGAAAAACAGAATAACAAAAATAAAATTAGATAATTAATTTTTTTTGGTTACCAAAAAACGCTAAGTCTCTACAACTATTAGCAATTTACGGATTTAAAAACCGGACATATCTTCCACTTAAACTTAGAAACTCGGCATCCTTGATTTTTTCCAACGTTATTCCTTGATTTTCATTCAGTTCCACTAAAAATAAAATTCAAAATATATAAAGTTCACATTCCCAATACTTTCAATTCTCCATTTAATTCACTTAAAGCATTGCAACCCGCTTCAGAAGCCCAAAATCCATGCACTTGCGAATTCAATGCGAAAGATGCGTGAAAAATTCTAGATATAAAATCCTTAACTGTATATCCCAAACTGCTGCGAAGAAATATTTTAAATTCCTTTAACGATGATAAAATAGTGTCAACTACTTCACTTTTTTCATTCCACGACCTAAAAACTTGTAAAGCATTTGTAACACTAATATACATTGGCGATATGACTTCATTAACTTCAAATATTTCCAGATTCGGTGTGCAAGCCAACATGATCCAAACATAAGTTAAATGAAACGGATTGGAAACTTGAATAAACAAGTTTTTGAGCTGAGCAAATGCAAGTCTCAATGTTTTTAAGAATTCAGGTGGACTAATCGAAGGTGCATTTCTCTCATTCCAAGTCCACGAAAATGTTTCTAAACGTAAACCGGATACAATTTGCGGTAGCAGATCCCAAGGTATGCGACATTGCGTGATGTGTAGAGCCTTTAGATTCTTTAATTTTGCCAAGAGTTTTAATTGGCTGAAGGTCATCCACCAGCAGCCATTTAAATTCAATTCGTTTATGTTCATATAGCGTAATTTGATGCTTAAAAATAGTTTCAGCCCATCGCCATTCATGGAGTAACATTTTCGAAAATCTAATTTTCTGAAATTGAAAATGAAAATTTTTTTTATTTTAGTTTGGTTGACTATGCATTCTGCCAAGAGTGTTTTTCTTACCCTACGATGCGTTTTTCGCAGCAAATTCTGTTAAATCGATTCGATACTTTGGCTATTTTTAATAAGTCTGCAGTTGAAAGATATCGACATATATGTACTAAAACTTCGTCAGGTAGTTCATTCATTCTTCATTAAATGAGCATGAGCCGAGTCAACTTGCAGCTGTTTTAGTTGCCTGTTGAGTTTGTTTTTGTACGTACTGCGCAGTCTCAGTGGAATTAGATTAAAGGCGACCTCTTGTGTTGTGATTGGAAAATCGAATGTAAGAGCTCAGCGCCGTCACATTATTCCAGATTTGACCACAAGGTAATGCTACGCTATGTGACGTAAAAAATTTCCTGTTTCAACGCAGACAACGCTTTTTTAACGGTTTTTGCACATACAAAATGCCAATTTGTTAAGTCAAAAACGAGCGTGAAGTTGATGTTTTCTTTTTATTTATTTCTTTCTTTGTAATTTGTAATTAATTAATTTTATTATTTAATTATTATTTATCTAAATGAAACAAATAAAGCATACTTAAAATTTAAATCAACTTGCGCTGAATTTGCAAATGACGAAGATCGATCAATCGATGGAAATTGGCAATAGAAATTGCCATTCATTCATTCTCTAAGTGGTGATGAGAACACAAATCCCACTTCCTTTGATAATGCCCTCAATCAAACAAATACAATTCAAGTAAGTGGGTGACCAATGAGGGTGTTTTTGGTTTGAAGATTTCAGTTAGGGAGAAAGCTGAGCTCTCCTGGGACTGGTTTGTTGTTGTTGCACACAAAAGCTGCACAATGAGCTCAAATGAGTGCAACTAATACCCTGTTCACACTTGAACGCTTTTCTAGAAAATGACGTCATCATTTCTCAAGTGGAAAAGTGGAAACTGGAGTGAATACTCCATTTTTTACTTTTTCACTTGAGAAATGATGACGTCATTTTCTAGAAAAGTGTTCAAGTGTGAACAGGGTATTAGATGAGTCAGATGATTCTCCCCTCAAGTGGGCGGAGACTTGTCACCCTAGCTGGGACAAACAACTCAAATGATGTCATGATTGCACAATAAAACAATAATATTATTTACCCGTAAATAATATAAACGATAACTGAATTATTATGCATCACACAACACAACAACACAAAATAATTATATAAATAATTATGTACTTCAATTATGCTTATTTACACCCATTAAATAATCAATCAAATTGGGCTCCTACAAAACGCTGGGTACCTACCCCACCTTGGGTACACAATGGGTGCCCTAAACTAATTTTTTTTTAGAAAAACTGAAGAATTATTCAGTTGTAATACCACAAGCGCTAGTGTGATTGTCGAAATAAGCTTGTAACAATGAATTTTTTTACTCAGTAGAAATCACAAGTGCCCGCAGGGCACGAGTGGTTTATTCTGGTCGCAATTTTTAGATGCACGAGTGGTTTTACCAATGAGTGAAAAAATGAATGGTTGCAAGCTGTTTCGACAATCACTAGCGCGAGTGGTATTCGGGAAGAGAATCTAACGAGAAAAACTACAACAACAACAAATCTATATATATATTTCTCAAAGGACTTCACGAGATTTCACGAGATTTTGCGAGATTCCACGGGATTTTATGGGATTCCCCGAGATTTCATGGGATTCCACGAGATTTTATGTGATTCCACGAGATTTTGCGAGATTCCACGGGATTTCATGGAATTCCACGAAATTTCACGAGATTCACGGGATTTTAACGAAATACCCAAGCAAATGTAAATCCTGTGGAATCCCGTAAAATCTCGCGAAATCTCGTAAAATCTCGCGAAATCTCGTAAAATCTTGCGAAATCTTGTAAAACCTCGCGAATTCTCGTAAAATCTCGCGAAATCTCGCGAAATCTCGCAGAATCTCGCGGAATCTCGTGAAATCTTGCGGAATCTCATAGAATTCAATGAAACATCGCGCTTA
>AFFK01021609.1:0-12204 GCA_000239455.1 Strigamia maritima | reverse complement strand
GTTCCCACACATCAGTAAGGTTTATATATTATTTTAAAACCTGATCTTCGTGTGGCTTGGGTGGCCTGGTGGTTATGGTGTTGGACTGGGACGACTATGCTTGTGGGTTCAATTCTCGTCTAGTCTTGAGTTTTTTTTTAGGACTAGAGTTTGCTATAAACCTGTAAGAATACATAACATATATTAAAAAAATCACACTAATCATTTCTAGCTAATAAACTACTGTAACTTACCTTGTCTAAAGTCTATTGCTAAATCCAAGATGGATGCCTAAACAATTAAACTGATAATTTATGACTCAGAATCCAATTGGATTCTGAGTCATAAATTATCAGTTGATATTAGTAAAAAGCACCTTATCATAATTGACAGAATTTTAGATTTCAATAGAATTCAATTGATAATTGGATTATACATAATCCAGATGAATTGAACGCACCTATTATTTCATCCAAATCTCTACTATCGCCTAAAATAAAATATCAAAATATTACTTTTTCTTTTTCTATTCCGTTATCTCGGCTTAAAATTATCTGGTCCAAATTATGCATTTTTCTTATCATCATGCAAATTTCACTATTTAAATAAGTAATACTGATTATAAACTGCTATTACGAGACATATATGATAAATAACTTTATGGCTTTCGTTCGTAACCAATTTTAAATATTATCGTAAATAATAATCCCCAAAAACATATTCGTTAGCAGAAATGGTGGCGCTTAAAAAAAAATAGGAAAAATAAAGTAATGGTTCTCATTGTCCATTTTTCCTCAAATATACTAAAATTACTAGGGGAAAAAAATGAATGGGTTTTGCTGCCTGCATCTCCACCATTTGTTACGTGGCCCATAGGAATGAGTGAGATAAGCAACAGGTACTAGGTCGTAATCTAACCTACGCCTGCTTAATTAATAAACTAATTAATGCGCGCGATTATGCATTGAATCCGGCTGAATGACGAGTCAGTGTTCTAACGATTAACAAGACATTATCTCTTTATTCAATCAATAAGAGAAATGTCATAAACAATGCAAACTAAATAACTAAAATGATACATCAATCAATTATCTTATACAATGTTCAGTTTCATAATCTTTACACAATAATTACAATTTAAGCATTTATGAGTTAGTACACTCTAAGTCTAAGTTCAGTTTGATAATAATAATGTCTTTTGCTTAAGGCGAGTGATCTCAAGCTGTCGACGTCTCAACGAGTCGAGTTGCTTTTGATCTTAAGGTAAAGGTAGTTTGAAATGTTCGATTAGTACATTTACATTAAATAAGATGTGAACTGGTCAAGGACCAGGCGAGAACTCCTGCTCTGCGCTCTGATCCGTATCTCTTATACTCTGATTCTATGTTCTGATTTGCTGTGCATAATAATGAGCTCTGACGTAATTGCTGGCCTATGATGTGTCTTCATGAGTTCGTCCAACTCACTGACGTCACTGATGTCATCAGAGGTACGACCTCTAGTGGTGATTTGATGCAATCTAAAGCTAGTAGTTGTGAAAATACTATGGAGGCTTTAAAGGTCCACTTATTATTAGATTTCGACTGACGCATTTGTGCTACGGTATCCTACCGTAACAATACGGAAACCGGGACATTCAAGTCTTCTCCACATCAGATATCGGACAATCGATACGAGTCATCACTGTTCCAATCGCAATCTGTAAAGTAGCTCGCGATGATAAATAACTTTGTTGTGTGGTCGTATGACCAGTCTATTAGCTGAAACATTTGCATCCATTTAATTGTGTTTGGTGTCTTGTGTAATTTTAAGCTGATATTTGGGTGTGTGATCATGAGTGATGTGAATCACAACCTAATGTCAGGTGAAGAGTGTACTTCACTTATTACGTGTTGTTTTGGGACACTGGTCCTAATGGTTTTAAGTGTGAAGAACCATTAGATGTCTCAGATCAACCATTATAATGGGTTGAGAAAGTGTTTGTGTCTTGTAAAGAGTGTTTGAAGAAGTTGAGAAAACCATCTCATTTGTATTGGAGTTGTGTAAACCGGATTGACAATTGTATTTCCCTATTATGACGTGTGTTTTCCCAATTTAAGTCATTTAATAACCGATTGTGACATTGCATGCATGATACGTGACATTTATCAGTGATTGTTAATGTCGTCTGCAAAAACTCGATGTAGCAGACGACATAATTGATCTTTGAGTGACTGGCAACAGGTGGCTTGTCTGGATGACATCACCTGCTGTCAATCAGTTTTTAGAGACACCAAGTCAGGTGTTCACTCGCTTGTAAAACCGCCAAGATGACGGCCCGCATGCCGAGTTGGCATGAACCGGAATGAACTTTTAGTAAGTTCATTTTATTAAGTCTCAGCATTATTATTTTGTTTGTTGCGGTGTAATAAACCGCCCATCGGCTGATTGAAACCCTTTTGGGACGTGTGCGACGTGGCGAAGCCGAGGGCCAGTGTTAGCCGCAAATTGAGCGAGACGACGCAGTACGGAGCGAGCGAGTTCGACCAGCGAGGAAACGCGGCAGGAAAAACAAGAGTTTGCGTCGAAAATATAAAAAGTGCGTTTTGGCCTTTTTCGTCCGTTTTTAATCAGGATTTCGGGCGCTTGGATCAAGGACGTTTTCATATTGCAGCCTCTAGTGTGTGTTTTTGTTATTAGCACCCAGAGGCTGCATTCGGAATTATTACTATTACTATTTTATGTTACTTAAGCCTATTTTTTGTTCTGTTAAGCCTTTTCTTGCATGTGCTCATGAGCTCATGAGCTCATGAGTTCATGTCCTGTTTGTTATGGTGTGTGACACCAACGTATTATAGTGAGGTAGTTTTTGATAATAAAATCAGTTAGCTTTTGACTTTGACTCGGTCTAGTCCTTGCTTTCTCTCTTGCAAATAAAAAGACTTAGCTTTAAGTTTGCACTAACCCTAACCCACTACAGGCCCCAAGCACTGGGAACTCTCTGGCTTGACCGGAGAGAATCCTATCTTGGGAGCCTGGCACTAGCTGTCGTAAGCCAAACTGCGACATTTGTGTGTCCACTGTTTTTTCCACTAGTTATTTAGAATGAGGGGTTTTCTCCGAGCTCAGACATATTTGGTTGCAGGGAATGGGGGATAGTGTGAGCCAAAGTTTGTGTTCTGGCGTCTTGGGTCCCCCTTTTAACTCAGTTTAATCAAGGGATGCGGCTAGAGGGACCCAGTGCGCAATTATGAGTAGGGTTTGCAGACTTTTGTAGGGTGCTGCTACTTGCTCGTTCTGCAGTCATCTGGTCATGAGCTCGGGGATTCTCCTATTAAATTAAGTTATGTATTTTTAGTAAGTTAAGTTGTGAATTTTCTGTATAAGTTGAATATTGATTCGGATGAGTAGTGTAAATTAATTCTTAAGGTTAAGTTTACCTTTATTGTTTCAGTTTGGCTCCATATCCTGTTCTGCATCTGTAAATTGTAATATATCAAAAAGTATTGTGCTCTTATGTTGAAAATTTAAGGTAATACTTATCTAAAGTCATGTTCCTATTTTATTTACGGTTTGGATGATTTGCTGTCTCCTTTTGTATCGATTGAGCTGAAATGGATCAAATTGTAAGTTTTAAGTTATGATGACATTTCCTCTAAAGTCTAAGTTTTATGAAAAGTTGCAGAAAATTAACTTATCTAACTCGGAAATGCCAATTCTTCTCTGTTGATCCTAGTTCGAGTTCTATAATATGAAAGGAGAGCAATGAATAATTATTATTTGGACTTTATGTATGTGTAGTGGAATTATTTCTAAGTCCTAGAATTTTTGGACAAAATCGGGCATGACTCGTTTTGTTTTTATGCCTTTTTTATGTAATTGTTTGTATCTATTACTCATGCATTCTAATATTATTTATTGTATTTTTTATTTACTTTGGGAGAATATTTTCCAAGTTTTTCTTCACCTGCTAGTCTGTGTTTCAACTGAATTATGCCAGTTTTCTCAGTGCCATTGTGAGTTCAAGATATCTGAAGTTAAGTTCCAGACAACTCAAGTTTAGAAGTCAGCTGTATCATTAGTGTATGTTATAATTTAATATAAGTTATTCAACTTATATAATTTATCTGTATAATAATTTACCTAATTTGAATTTGATAATTAATATTTTTCTCTTTTCTGTAGTTTTTGCGGCCTATGCCATTATTTGGAATCATCTTCTATTATTCACTCATTATGCCACCACCAATATTAACTGAAGAGGAGCAGCGCAAAAGACAAGAGCGCATTGACCAGATTTCTGTTGATACATCATGGACTGTTCAGCAGGAACAGATGGAATCTTATCTGCATATGGTGGAGAGCTCTACTTTGGTTGAGGATGTTGAAGCTGCAGCAGGAGCCATGGTAGATTTGTATAAGGAACTTAAACTAACTTGGCAAAAGAAGGTTGCTACGGTTAAAAGTGAGGATTATGTAAGAGAATTAAGTTGGATGAATAAGGTTAAAATACGTATGAATTTTGGAGAAAGGCATTTCAAAGCAATGGATACGCAATGTAGAGATGCTCATGCTCTCTCGTTTGCAACATCATCTAGTACTTTGCCTCATCTACTTCACAGTCTGGCCCGACTGGGCAAATGCATGCAAAGCTACCTAAGCTCGAAATGCCTAAGTTCTCGGGCTTAACAATAGATTGGCCTAATTTCGAGGACAGGTTTGACTTGGCCGTTGGTCGAAATTTGCAATTAGCGGCTGTGGATAAATTCCAATACCTCCTTGCAGCTTGTCAAAGTGATGCTAAAAAATTAATTGAGTCCTACCCAATGGAGGATGCATCATTTCAAGCTGCTTTGGATTTGCTTAAAAGTACATATAAGTCAGATCTTATGCAAAAGTCTGCTTTACTCGCAGCAATTAAGTCTTTGCCTCTTATTAATTCATCTAGGCCAATAGCATTAGTTAAGACTCGTTTTGCGCTATTGACTACGTATGCAACCCGCTTGGGTTTACTAAAACTAGGTTCAGAGCTAGCAGGTGAAATTTTAATACCTGAAGTATTAGATAAGTTACCATCTGATATGGTATTAAAATATAACTTAGAATGTAGGCCGCATACAGGTGATTTCAGTCATTGCTGACAAATTTTGCGGAGCAGATAAAGGGCTATGAATTAACTGAAGCCTCATCTGCAAAAAGGACTTCACTTCCTGCTGATAATAAGAAGAAGGATCCTCCTAAGCCGGCTGAAAGGACTGGCACGATGAATACAATGTTGACGATAGGGGATTCAAAGTCTAAACCACAGGAGAAGAAGTCTGCTGCTTCACCGTGGGTTATTAAGTGCCCATTTTGCAAAAAGGCTCATTATCCAACGCAATGCTCCAAATGTGGTGATGCAGATAAGCGCTACCAATTAGCAAAAGAAAAGCGCCTCTGTTTTAATTGCCTAACTGCGGGTCATCGTATTTTTAAATGTGCTAGTGCAGGAAGATGCAGAACTTGTGGCAAGAAGCACCATACGGCTCTTCATCGTAATGTTGAGTCATCCCAATCTTAAGCATTTAAGTCCGAAGTTAAAGATCTCAAGGATGTTTCCCCGTCTACTACGGTTATGATGACGACCGAAGCCATTCAGTTTATGGCATTTATGGCGATTGCCACTGCTCCGAATGGAGGAATCCCCATTCGGATCCAAGGGATAATTGATTCTGCGTCTCACCGGTCTTATATTACTAGGCAGTTAATTGACGCTCTACACCTTACAAAGAAGAGTTCTGTTACAATGAGTTCGACAACTTTCTTGGACCAAACCCCAACTTTAAAAGAGTATGAAGTTTTTGGTTGTCGACTCCAATCTTGCTATGGAGGAGCATCTAAAGAATTTGACTTTTTTGCAACAGAGTCTTTGCCTAAGGTAAAAAGTTATTCAGGTCCGCACATTATTCAGCGAGTACGTATGCAGAATCTGCCCATGGCCGAGCCTTTGCCTCCCATCACAGATGAAGTTCATATTCTCATAGGTGAGAGACATATATGGCGGGTTCTACAATCTGGGCAGCGACGGATCTCGGCAGATGCCGGACTACTCGCAACGGTCTTTGGATGGGTCGTTTCTAGAGTTTTAAGGCATGGCAACGCTTCTGGGACTGATGAGGTGGTCAATCTGAATTGTACTACAATGGATATAAGTCAAGAAGAGCCATCTTTGCAACAGTTTTGGGATTTAGAAGCAATTGGCATCAACTCAAATGAGAAGGAGTCGGACTTTGTTCGTCAACATTTTGATGAGACAGTTCAACGGAATGATGAGGGCAGATATACAGTTAGTCTGCCATTTAATTCTAGGATCTCTAAGTTGGACACTATTCTGGATTCTGCCATAAGCCAATTGGCTTCAACCTTGAAGCGCATAGATGGTAAGCCAGCCCTTCAGGCTCGTTATAATGATGCCATTAAAGCTTATGAGAATGAAGACCATGCTGAGAAGGTACTTAATCTTAACACGAAGGGACCAGTCTATTATATTCCTCACCATCCAGTCGTGAGAGAGGACCGAGCGACGACTAAGTTCCGTGTTGTTTTCAACGCTTCGTCTGCTAAGAAGGAGGGTCTTTCTCTTAATGATTGTACCTACCCTGGTCCTTCAGTTCTTCCAGAAGTCACAACAGTCGCTTTACGTTTTCGACTGCAACGTTATGTTGCCTTAGCAGATTTGGAAAAGGCTTTTTTACAGGTTGAGATTCAAGAGGACTTTCGCGATGTACTACGCTTCCTATGGGTTGATGAAGACTTTTTTCAGTCATCCTTTAATTGGAAGAACTTTCTTAAGCACTTAGTGACTTATCCAATGAAAGTAGTTCCTTTTGGACTTAATGCAAGTCCCTTTTTGCTTAATGTTGTTATTAGAAAGCAAGCTTCTCTCTGCAAGGATACTTATCCTAAAGAAGCAGAGATTCTGGATAAGTCAATGTATGTTGATGATCTTACAGTTGGTGCAGACACGGAAGAGGAATTAATTCAACTTTCAAGTAATTTGAACCTCATTTTATCTAAGGCGAAACTTCCGTTAGTAAAATGGATTACCTCTTCTCCTACTGTCTCCACTTCCTTACATCAACAGAGTTTCGAAATGAGAGAAGAAACTGAACAAGATTTACCTATTACGAAAATTTTAGGGCTCTGTTGGGAACCAAATATGGACTTAATCAAGTATGACAAGTATGACAAGCAGGATTTTAGACGTTGTACTAAACGCCATTTATGTAGTTTGCTTGTTTCGGTCTTTGACCCTTTAGGTCTTTTGGCTTCTGCTCTTTTGGAGTTGAAACTTTTAATGCAAAGGACTTGGGTGGAAGACATCGGATGGGTTGAAGTACTGAGCGAAGAATACCAGAGCAGAATTGCAAATTGGCGTCAGTTTTTTGAAAAGATTTTATGTTTGGAATTTCCAAGATGGGTTGGTACTCTGCAATCCCAAGAAATATTTTTGGAAATATATTGCGATGCAAGCCTTTTGGCCTATGGCTGCGTGATATTCGTGGTTTCTCCTGACAATAAGAGGAACTTATTAATTTCTAAAAGTAGGGTTGCACCAATTAAGAAGCTTACGCTGTCCAAATTGGAGTTAACTGCAGTGTTACTTGGAGCTCGATTATTTGCTTATATTCAAACTAATCTACTTTATGGGTATAAGTTAGCTACACCTAAGTTTTTTACCGATAGTCAGGTCACCTTAGCATGGATTATTTCAACTAAGAATGTATGGAAACCTTATGTAACTAATAGAGTTCATGAAATTCTTGCTCTGACTTCGGTGCAACAATGGTATTACATTTCAACTGCCGATAATCCAGCGGATTTGTTAACTCGTACCGACAGAGCCTCTGAATTGCTAACTAAGACTTTATGGACACAGGGCTTGAATATTGTCGAAGAAATCCAATATAAAGAAGGTCAACTTCCGGAACCAGAAGAAGAGAAGAGGTCTTCTGCAATTAGTAATGTAGTTAATCTTGTCATCGAGGATTCGGATTTTGAGCTCGAGTTAGCTCGGTTTAGCAATTTAAATCGAATGATCTGGGTTTTTACATGGATCTTACGTTGGAAAAAGGGTTTAGGTCGAGAATTGACTTTGGATGAGTTGAATTTCACTAAAAATCGTTTTTAATTCTTCAAAGCCAAAGTTTTTGGTTCTCACCAGATCTACGAGCCATAGCCGAAGAAGGCAAGGTCCATAAATCTTCGAAGATATGCAAGTATCGACCCTTTAAAGACAATAAGGAATTTTTGAGATTGGGAGGGCGTTTGGATCAAGCTCTACTTACTTCTGAGGAGAAACACCCAATTTTCCTTCATCATTCAAGTCGTCTAACCAAACTTCTGATCCTGGATGTCCATCTGCAACTTAAGCATGGAGAAGTTTCCGAAGTTTTATTTCATATGCGTAAGAAATTTTGGATTCTGCGGGACAGACGAACGGTTTGTTCTGCACTAAGAGACTGTTTAGTCTGTCGTAGATCAAAGCTGGAAGTACCTGACCCAGTCTTTGCTCCTTTACCCAGTGAGAGGGTTACATCTGCAAATCCCTTTCAGCATTGTGGGCTAGATTATTTAGGACCATTACAAATTAGAGATCGAAATAATAAGTTACAAAAAGTATATATTTTATTATTTACATGTATGGTGACACGAGCGGTGCACCTTGAAGTTACAGAGTCACTCAATACTGAGCATTTGTTATTGGCCTTAAGAAAATTTGGAGCGCTACATGATTATCCAGCAAAACTTTTCTCGGATAAAGCAAAGACGTTCCATCGAGCCAATTTGGAGCTCAAAACTTGGGGTACTTTGTTATCCTCATCTCATATCAGTCGCTTTTTTTCAGACAAGGGAATTCGTTGGTCATTTATAGCCCCTCTTGCCCCCAACTGGGGAGGAGTCTGGGAAAGGCTCGTCAATCTAGTTAAGGACAAGCTTCGGAGGGTTCTTCGGCAAGATACTTGCTCCTTAAATGTCCTAGATATGCACTGCAAAGAAATTTCATCAATTATTAATTCTCGACCGTTGGTTTATGTTACAGAATCAGATGGAAATGAATTTGCTTTAACTCCTGAACACTTCTTAACGGGCAATATACCTAAAGTTCTCCTAACAAAGCCAACTGACAACATTGGGAACAAGGATCTAAGAAGACTTGAAAAAACTCGACGCAAGAATATTTATATCTTTTGGCAAACATGGAAGTGTTCTTATCTTCAACAATTAAGAAACTTTCATGAATCTCGAGGTTCTCAAACGGACAATGTATTAAACGTTGGCAACGTAGTATTGGTTGAAAAAACACATTGCAACCCTTACTTCTGGCCACTGGGTCATATCTCCAAGTTATTTCCAGGAAGAGATGGCATAACTAGGGCAGCTGAGTGTCTAATGGGAGATAGTTCCAGTTTGGTAAGATCGGTTACGAAGTTACGCAAACTCGAAGCCGAGATTTTGTCAATGTTTATTTATTTGTTTTTTTTGCTGTGCGCAGGATGTCGCAAGCCAAACTGCGACATTTGTGTGTCCACTGTTTTTTCCACTAGTTATTTAGAATGAGGGGTTTTCTCTGAGCTCAGACATATTTGGTTGCAGGAAATGGGGGATAGTGTGAGCCAAAGTTTGTGTTCTGGCGTCTTGGGTGGCCCGTTGGATCCCCCTTTTAACTCAGTTTAATCAAGGGATGCGGCTAGAGGGGCCCGGTGTGCAATTATGAGTACGGTTCGCAGACTTTGGTAGGGTGCTGCTACTTGCTCGTTCTGCAGTCATCCGGTCTTGAGCTCGGGATTCTCCTATTAAATTAAGTTATGTATTTTTAGTAAGTTAAGTTGTGCATTTTCTGTATAAGTTGAATATTGATTCGGATGAGTAGTGTAAATTAATTCTTAAGATTAAGTTTACCTTTATTGTTTCAGTTTGGCTCCATATCCTGTTCTGCATCTGTAAATTGTAATATATCACAAAGTATTGTGCTCTTATGTTGAAAATTTAAGGTAATACTTATCTAAAGTCATGTTCCTATTTTATTTACGGTTTTGATGATTTGCTACCTCCTTTTGTATCGATTGAGCTGAAATGGATCAAATTGTAAGTTTTAAGTTATGATGACATTTCCTCTAAAGTCTAAGTTTTATGAAAAGTTGCAGAAAATTACCTTATCTAACTCGGAAATGCCAATTCTTCTCTGTTGATCCTAGTTCGAGTTCTATAATATGAAAGGAGAGCAATGAATAATTATTATTTGGGCTTTATGAATATGTAGTGGAATTATTTCTAAGTCCTAGAATTTTTGGACAAAATCGGGCATGACTCGTTTTGTTTTTATGCCTTTTTTATGCCAAATTGTTTGTATCTATTACTCATGCATTCTAATATTATTTATTGTATTTTTTATTTACTTTGGGAGAATATTTTCCAAGTTTTTCTTATAGTTGAATCTCTGTTGATATAATGAATGGATGATGATTTTCTATGGCTGCATATTCTATAATGTTAATTTGATGTCATGTATTAATTCATTTTAAGTATTGAATTGTGTTGATGTAACTAACTAGGTTTTTGGTACTATTTTCTATGTACTCTGCATCCTGATTGAACTGTGGAGCTTCAATATTCCTCACCAGACCTGAGAGTGGTCCTACAAGAAGGGGAAAATTATTAATTGTAATGTAGATTCATTTGTTGACACTATTTACTTGCTAAATGTGTTGTATCAGGTCTGCTTTTGGATTGTAGTCCTTCATTTTGAATTGTGAACAGCTGTTACGGTGCGGTTCTATTAAAGTTATGTACAATTTAAATATTTTGCTATTAGTTGCTCTAAGATTTATGTATTCTAACATTCTAAATCAATTGAGATTTTTCCATGTATTTATGTTGCATTTAGCCATACTTTATTTTATTTTGTATGTTTTATTTGCATTTCTATTTGCTGCGGACTGCTGAGTCTGCCTTTGCCATTTTTGATGTTATGACATCACAGGTTGTGATTGTCTTATTGCTATTTTGATTTTTTATGACATTTTTTATTCTGTATCTGATTTTTTACTTTTTGAGTTTTCTTGTTGAATAAACTCAGTTCACTTTACAAGTTGATGCGATGAAGTTGTCCTCTCTTCTTTTATCATCAGGTACGATCAAAGTTTAGGTTATGCATGCTACACTAGCTTTCTCCTGGGGAACAAGACCTTCCGCAAGGGAGGTTATCTGAACACCCCAGAAGGCCCAGGAGGCGACTGACCACTGCACTCACGGTCAGGTAGCGTAGCCTTGTGAAAGGCCTGGGCAGGGACTAATCGCCTAGTGTCTAAGTCCCCCCCGCTGCAGTTGCCAGGGCAATTAACGCGAAATAACTTCGCTGCCAATCTGGTTTATGGTATCGTGACCAGGATCAAACATGCTACTCTAAGATGGCTGCCGGAGGTGGTCCTGCGCTTGACCGGACCGCGCTAATTGTACTGAGAAAAGAGCCGACAGTGGTTGACCCGTTTGCACACCGAGTTCATGAACATTGCTTTGCTGCCCGAAAATGATCCTGAAGATCTTTGCGAGAAAGCAGAGTCGGCGGAAGGATTGACCACCGAGACAAGGTGCGCGAGATAGCCACCCGGTTCAACCGAGCGTGCCGCGTCCGAGGATCCACTACCACTCTCATTCCGACCGGTTCAGGAACAGCGGTCAAGCAACCTCCCCAGATACAAGCTGCCAAAACTGTGCGTTCCTGGGTCGTGGCCTGGACCATTTACTGCTCCGCTGTCCAAAATTTGCAGTGGAAGCGATTTTTGGACGTTTTCCTGGACTTTGAAATTCGACGCAAAATTGAGTTCGGGTCGGCCGAAGCAAGTGGCCCGGCTGCGGCTGAAAAGTTCGTCGATTCCCGTCGACGAAAAAGTCGGCTCGAAATATTCGTTTTTCGAGCTCGGCGAATAGTGGGTCTTGTTCCTCGTGCTTCGGACTCTGTCCCCTCTTAATTTTAGATTTTTTGACTGAGCGCTTTTCTCGGAATCTGAGAAAAACTGCTTAAACACCGCAATGCAAATTCCCAACTTGTCGTGCTTCTCGGCGATGCGCGGCCTGTAACATTCAGTTGATTCGACGGCTTCAACACGATTCGGCGTCCCCGTAACGATGGCTTCGAACTCCGTGCGTTGCGATAATCCTCGATTTGTTGGGTGGTCGTTTTTCACTGCTTGATACTTTGCGGAT
>JH431875.1:10778-23129 GCA_000239455.1 Strigamia maritima | reverse complement strand
CACCAGGATCAGTATGCCGGGGTTAGAACGCTGGGGTTGAAACGACGGGGTGGGTACGCTGGGATTTGTCGTGTGAAGGAGTCAGTTTCATGCCAGTGTCGGTATGTCAGTTTCAGTTTGTATGAACTTTTTTCTTATTTTGTCTTGATTTAATATATTGGTTTCATTTTGTCAGAGTCAGTATGTCTGTGTCATTATGTCAGTTTGGACATGTCAGTTTCAATTTGTCAGTTTTCTTTTGTCAGTCATTATGTCAGTTTGGATATGTCAATTTTGGTGTGTCAGTTTTCTTTTGTCAGATGTAGCGTGTTGGTTTTTGTTTTGTTGGATTTAGTATGTCAAGTTTCATATTGTCAGTTTTCATGTCAGATTCTCTTTTGTCAGATTTTAGACGTGTATGGCCCGAGTCGCCGCTTACGTCTATAAACCTAATTCTCTCTCTCTCTCTCTCTTTTATTGTCCAGACAAATTCTGCTTGCCATTGCAGTCCAGACATAGGACACTCCATGTTAATAGCACCTCTGTGGGACTAATGCCTAACGCACCAGACATATTTCTAAAACCCGTCCTGTTAGGACCGCACAATGTATACTGTAGTATTGCAATATCGCACAGCCCTAATATGGACATACAGTATAGACAGCTAACTTGAATTAGTTAAGTTATATGTAAACTAACTTTCACAAATTTTGAGTTAATATTTATATCTATGTACTTTAGAGCCATCGGCCAGAGCAAATCCACCGCCCATTAATAAAAGTATACCCCATGGTATTTTCTTCTGAACAACCGGCCAAGTCAAAGCTCGGAGTGGAGGATTGTCTTGACTGCAATCTAATTGAATCAAATTAAATCAAACATACATTTAATAAGAAAAAAAATAAAAAGGCATCAAAATATATAATGTTACCACAGCAAAACAAATCTGGTCGAGATGGGGCAGCAAACATTAAAATAACAACACCAATACCAGCAACAGAATCTTTAATAAATCTGCAAAAATATAATTACAATTTTAATTTCACAATTTAAATGAACAAATATTTTACCCAGCAGGAAAAAATGATGACCATCCTGGAATGAATTCAGGACGTCGGAAAACCCAAAGTATTACAAGAAGAGTAAACAGAGCTAATATAATACCTTGATGAAAACTTTAAAAAAAATATATACTGGTATGTTGATATAACCTACATTTCAATATGAATCGTACTTGATTGCACCCATTTCCTTATATTGTCGTTTTATGGCATTTTTAACTCGCAAATTGCTGTCTTTACTGCCTGATTCACATCTGAAAATAAAGAAATAATTATATCATCTTTTATCGTATTTCCTCGGAAAGAACGGCATGCCAATTAACGGCAAATCCTACTAGCGTGCCGGAAAAATCAAGCCCAAAATAGATAGAAAATACCACCAATAAAATACACCAACAATCAAACAGTGATTTTATTGATGGAACCATAATGATGGTATTTGTGACATCGGATCCACCGAATCACAGCCGCGGTGCAGCCAGGCGGCCACACAGACGGCATCAGAACATATGAGCATCTTACGGCACTGATCCGGCAACAATTCGATTTTTAAGAATGACCTCTTGCCAACTTTTCAAAATTTGGTCAAACTTGATTTTACCGGCATGCCGTTCTTTTCGAGGAAATACGATATAAATAAATTTGAATTTAAAATACAGAGAACGAGGGCCAAGAAAAACAATTTGTAACCACAGCCATGCTAATATAAGGCATAAAATAGCACAAGGAACAGCAAACAACATCCACGTAAAAAATGTAAGACCAGTTTCAGCTCCCTGATAAAGTCTTCAAAATAAAAAATAATAAAAATATAATACAGTAACTATTTATTAATTTTTCTTAAATGCAAAACTCACGAAGCCAATAATTCCATGAGTACCAAATTGGGTCCGGTCCCCGTCACGGTTGTCGATCCACCAAAATTAGATGCATAAGCAATGGACAGCAAAGTTCCCTTTCTATAGTTTTCCATCTTAAGTGCCGCTAAAGCTTTTTTCCTTATAGATTCTGTTGATATGGTTGTAGATTCAGGTACGGTGAGATATCTGTTAAAAAATTTTTTTTTTAAATTTTACATTTAAAAATTTGGTTGTATTACTGTTCTGTGACTTCAGTTTCCATGACAGTGCAGTGAACCAAATTAGTGTTACTATCTGAAATATTAATACTCATGATTTTTATTAGATGTAAAGAAAATTTAATGTAAGTCATAAAAATTAACTGTTTGATAAAATATCACTATTTGTCTTCTCCGAATCTGGTGGATCGAGACTAGATGAGAGTTCTTGCAGAATAGATTCGACTATAGGAACCATTAATGATGTAGCTGCTGTGTTGTTTATCCACATTGATAAGAATGCAGTGGTGCACATAAAATTTAACATCAACCTATAGTTATACATAATAATTAACAATCAATCGAATAGATACAGTGCTGAACAAATGATTAAATAAATGTAGAAAAATCACTGTAATATTGATCAATTTCTAGTTTTTAAATTAGTATGTCAAGTTTCATCTTGTCAGATTTCATGTCAGATTCACTTTTGTCAGATTTCATGTCAGATTCACTTTTGTCAGATTTCATGTCAGATTCACTTTTGTCAGATTTCATGTCAGATTCACTTTTGTCAGATTTCATGTCAGATTCATTTTTGTCAGATTTCATGTCAGATTCACTTTTGTCAGATTTAAGACGTGTATCGCCTAAGTCGCTGCTTGCGTCTACAAACTCAATTCTATCCATATCTATCTCTCTCTAGTTTTTAAATCTTAGCATCATTGATTGATTTACTACAATACAATAATAAAGCAAACAATAAAAAATCAGTATCAGTATACGGAAACACTGCAGTAAAGTGTTACTATGTTTTGATGGGCAGCCCTTCAGAAATAAATCTCTATAGTAACTGCATTGAAAAACTGCTATTTACCTTAATGCATCATTTTGTCAGATTTAGAATGTCAGATTAAGTTTTGTCAGATTTAAGACGTGTATGGCCTAAGGCACCGCTTGCATCTATAAACTTAACTCTATCTATACCTTAATGCATGAATTAACACATTCCTTATTTGTGATCGAGTTCAGTGAAATTTTCTACACTCACTTGTTGAGCATATATAAATAAACCATTTTGGCGATGTGCCAGCTAAAAGCAATATTCTAAGAGCAATACGTCGATGAAGATTGCAATTCTCAATGGCAATGGCTGCTATGATACCTGCCAGTAACATGACGTTGCTATCCTGCAATCAATTAAAAATCAATTATTATGAATTAGTTAAAAAAAATCTCTCTCCAAGTAGATGCATTCGAAATGGATGCCCTGCATGTCCCATGGAGCATTGCATGAGTGCACACAGTGCCATGATTTCAACAGAACATGTTGGATAACATCATATCCAGCATGCAACAGAATAAAGTTTGTATTTATTATAATAAAAATTTGATGTTTTTATATGCCAAGTCAAATGAGGGACCCATGCCCTTCAATATATACAACAATCATTAATATACGCTCTAGCGGCATAATTATTGAGCGAATCCCGCTATTCGTATGAAGAGTAAAGGACGTTTGTCGTTAAATCCTTAACTGTTTTTTCTTTTTTGTGTATGGTAGCTTGATATTACAAAAGCACATACTTACATAGTATTGAACACTTTTCGAATGCAGCTACTAGCTATAAACTTAAAGTACTTTCATATAACTGTGGCTAATTTCAGTTGATGACAAAATACCCAAAAGTGGGAAAAGTACAATCGGTAATAAAGATGTCACAGCCAGTGGCAACGCTGATGTCACCCAATAAGTTGTTACCAAAAGAACAACAAAAGCACACTTGGATTCCTAAATTAAGACCAAATCATCATTCATCATTTTAAGACCTATAGAAAAAATACTTCAGTGGCAGATTTATTGTTGTTATAGGGACATACATCTAGACCATCTAATTGTATCTAAATACTCACTGATATCATGTAGTAATGTAAGTAACTCCAATGATGTCTCCCATTTAGTGTTAGCATTTGCAAGTCAGCAAATATAGAATGTCTTCTACTTGCTATCAGCAAAAAAAAACCGCCGGAAAACCCTATTCTCTCTCTCTCTCTCTCTGTTTCAGTTCGGTTTGGATCAGTTTCAGTTTTAGAAAACTAAGCAATTAATTTTTTTTTCATTTTTGTATTGTGTTTGAGGTTTAAGCATAAAATATGACTCGTATTGGTAAATAAATGCCAATATAAGTCCTAATTCATGCTTAAAACCTGGAGGAGAAAACTTCCAAGCCCAGCCTTCTTGTGGCCTCCCCTGGACACTCCACTGTGGCACTTTGTTTTTCCCCTGCAGTGGTGCTAATGGGCCTCTGGTTATCTATCTATTCTTCTATTTTTGCTCCGCTTTCTCTTGTGACTTTGACCATTTTTTGATAATGTAATACTGCACTCCATTCTGTAATGGAATGTACGAATGCGGTGTTTATCAATGGTCAAATGTGTTTGTCTGTGTCAGATTTAAATTGGTCAGATTTATTATGTAGTTTCAGTATGTCAGGGGGAGAAAACCTCCAAGCCCAGCCTCCTCGTGGCCTCCCCTGGGTTCTCCTCTGTGGCACTTTGTTTTTCCGCTGCAGTGGTGCTAATGGGTCCTCTGGTTATCTATCTCTTTTTTTTGCTCTGCTTTCTCTTTTATGGCTTTTGTCTCTGTTTTTGATCATTTTTTGATAATGTAATGCTGCATTCCATTCTGCAATGGAATGTACGAAGATAGTGTTTATCAATGGTCAAATGTGTTTGTTTATGTCAGATTTATATTGGTCAGATTAAAAGACGTGTATGACCTCAGTCGTCGTCGCTTAAACTCAATTCTATCTATCTATCAGTATGTCAGATTAAAAGACGTGGATGGCCTGAGTTGCCGCTTGCGTCTATAAACTCAATTCTATCTATCTATCTATCAGTTCAGTTTCAAATTTTGTTTTGGCCTTGTATGTGAACCTCGTTTTATGTAGTATGTAAAACCAGGTAGTAGGCAATCAACTGTATACAAGTGACTACATAGTGAAGGAAGTCCCATGGCTACTTCAACAATTTATAGTAAAAAATTATGAATGAGTAAATTATTGAATTAATTGAATTGTTTATTTGTTTGTTTTATATTTCTCAAGCAATGATGGAAGGGCTCTAACTTTTATTAATGTAGGAAATTACAAGTATTATAACTTTAAAATCTAATAACACTTTTCAAATTCCATTTTCTTCTACTTTTCTGCAGAGTAATGGTAATATATATGGTTCTATAAAAATTCTATATTTTATTTAGATTTTAAATTTGTGATTAAATAATTACTGTGATTTGAAATAATTCTAGATTTAGATTTGAAATTTGTGATTAAAAAATCCATAATTACTGTAATTCAAAATTTACAACAAACAATTTTATCAATTTTCCTTTCCAGGTGAATGGGGTACACAATTTGGGTACCCGTATGGGATATACCCCTTGAATTATAGAGAGCCCTTAATAATATATATATTATTCCCTATTATAGGTAGTCACAGAATAAATCTGGCCTAGTTGCATAACAAATTATAATTTTTAACTGAAATCCATACAAAGTTTACAATTTTGATTGATACACAACATTGGTCTCAATTGAAGTTACTATAAAATTTTAGAATCCCATACAAAACTGAAATTTTGAGAAATGCATGTGCATACCAAAACATTGACTATAAATCTGCATCTGAAGCAACTGTTTCTAATAAGACTTACCGGAGTTGCCACGACAATGATCAAAGGCAGAAGAATGAAAGGTGCAACGACAAGAACAAATTGTCGCCATCGGTGTAATGCACGAGTCGCAAGTATACTTATCAACATGCTTGTTAACTGCTCTCCTACAGGAAAATAAATTATTGCATCTATATTCGAGTTAGGTATATCCTGAAGGTCAATAAGCGATCAGCAAGGTCACTCGCGGTTGGTGAAATAAATAACACGTGTTGCTAAACCAATCCGTGATTACTATTTGCTCTGATAGGGAAAAGGAAAAACCAAGTCAATAAAAAGTGGGAATAGAAAAAAGGTCGACATACCTTACCAAGGGATTTCACCTCGTGTTTCACACACGCAAACACTTTTTCCTTATGTATTATCTATCAATAAACAAAGGATATACAATCTGAAGACGGCTTATTAACATAATAAATGATTAAGTGACGGAATCAAATCAATACAGCGTGCCACAAAGTCAAAACGGATGAAGAAGTAATAATTTATTTTTACGATGGAATAAAAATATTTTAATTGCATATTAAAGTTACATCATTGAATCATTGATTAAAATATCAAATTTATTTAAATAAGAATAACAATATAAATTATAATGTTTTTAAAAACCGCCGCTTGATGGCGACACTAATTCTTCAAAAATTATTTTAAATGGCCGATGGTTTATATGGTGACGGGAGTGATTTTTCTAATTTTTCACGTTTTGTATCGTAAATATCGATTTAAAAATTATTTTTGAATGTTAATTAATTAATTATCTGTCAGTCTTAGATATTTTGGAAGACAGAAATGGACATTAAATTGCCTCAAATATGCATCTTTTGAAGCTCCGCATTCGTAGCCACGACTGCACCCGCACTGGGACACGGCGTAGGGATGGCATACGGATCCAGGCAAAGAAAATGAATAGCACAATTTCAACATGGAATTATGGGATCTGATGGGTGAATGACGGCAACAACCAGAAATGCAATCTGAATCAGTGGAACATTGACCGTGAAACTGGAAAAAAAAAAAAAAAAAAAAAATAATAATTATAATTTAGAAAACTAAAAATAAAATAATTAATGGATAAACACTCACAACTCTTGAATTAACTATCCAAGCGAAGACAAGAGCAAGGACAAGGCGATGCATGATTGAATAAGACATTTTGCAACGTTTTTTTTAGTTCCGTTTGGGGAATTTCTAGTTGGAAGGTTCTTGGAAGAAAGGATATAAGGATATTGGGTTGTTTGTTATTATGAGTTTGGTGTTGGTTCAAGTGGGGCAGTGTGGAAATCAAGTTGGGAAATGTTTGTTGGAGGGTGTGAGTGATGTGTTGAATGGAGGCGGAGGGGCGAAGAAATTTGTGGATTGGAGGGAGTTGACGGCGGAGAGGTTTTTTCGGCGCGAGAGGAATGATGTGTGGATGGCGAGAGCTGTTTTGGTTGATACGGAGAACAAGGTTAAGTTTAATAAATGTGTTTATTTATTTTTTTGTTTGTGGATGAGTTATTTTGTATGTGTGTTATTATTTTTATTTTTTCTAATGTTTTTTCATTTTTTTTTATTTTTAGATTTTTATCCGATTTTATAGTCTTTTATTTGATTTTATAGACTTTTATCCCATTTTATAGACTTTTATTCCATTTTATAGACTTTTATTCCATTTTATAGACTTTTATTCCATTATACAGACTTTTTTCTTATTTTAGAGACTTTTTTCTTATTTTATAGACTTTTTTCTTATTTTATAGACTTTTTTCTTATTTTATAGACTTTTTTCTTATTTTATAGACTTTTTTCTTATTTTATAGACTTTTTTCTTATTTTATAGACTTTTTTTCTTATTTTATAGACTTTTTTCTTATTTTATAGACTTTTTTCTTATTTTATAGACTTTTTTCTTATTTTATAGACTTTTTTCTTATTTTATAGACTTTTTTCTTATTTTATAGACTTTTTTCTTATTTTATAGACTTTTTTCTTATTTTATAGACTTTTTTCTTATTTTATAGACTTTTTTCTTATTTTATAGACTTTTTTCTTATTTTATAGACTTTTTTCTTATTTTATAGACTTTTATTATATTTTTTTTTGGATTTTTATCTGATATTTCATATTGACTTTTGTTCAATTTTATAGAGTTTTATCCCATTTTATAGACTTTATCTCATTGTATAGACTTTTATCTTATTTTATAGTTTTTTTATCCGATTTTATAGCTTTTTATATCTTTTTTAGACCGATAATTTAGACAATTATCAGTAATTTTAAACAATTAAACTTATCTAATTTTTTAGGCTTTTATCTGATTTTTTTTTAGAATATTATTCGATTTTTTTTAGACTTTCATGAGTTTTATCTGATATTTTAGACAATTTTATGACATTTCTTCAATTTTTCTCAACTTTCTTTAGTTAATTTTTCAATTTTTTTTTCCAAATTTTTAATTTATATTTTTATTTTTTTTAGGTGATTGACAGACTACTCCTTCCAAAGAAATCAACATGGCATTATTCCCATAAAAACTCACTGAAATTATCAGGTGGCTGCGGCAATCTTTGGTCGCGCGGATACTGTGAATACGGCCCCATTCTTTCCGATCAAACCATCGATATCGTACAATCGGAACTGGAAAAATGTGATTCAGTTGGCGGTTTGATAATTCTGATGAGCGCTGCAGGTGGAACTGGTTCAGGTGTCGGGGCCCATCTAACTCAAGTATTTCGCGATGCATTCCCGCGAACTTTTATCGTTAATCAAGTGAGAAATCAATTTTAAGGTCAATTTTTGCATTCAAACATCGATTT
Organism: Strigamia maritima; assembly: GCA_000239455.1. Lineage (NCBI taxonomy): Eukaryota > Metazoa > Arthropoda > Chilopoda > Geophilomorpha > Linotaeniidae > Strigamia > Strigamia maritima. Next base: position 14,504 of record JH431875.1, on the reverse strand, counting down.
TTTGCAAATCAGCAACACGAAACTATATAAATTACGTTTTATTTTAATAATATGTTTTTTAAAAAATTAAATTATTTGGATTATTGAATAAAATTTTATATTAGATTTGCATTAAATCAATGGTAAGTTTGGGGAAAAAATTGTGTTAGTCGAATTTGATAATAAATAATTAAATTCATTGTTTTATTCTGACATTCAAGTGTCAAATTAATAAAATTTCAATTAAAAATATCAATTTAATCGAGTATTTTCGGCAAATTGTCTAATAATCAATAGGTGCATTCACTTACTTATTCGATTTCGATAATCGGATTTTCTCGATTTCAGAAATCCACGGATTCTAATTTTAGTTTTGAATGAGTCAGATTTTGCCGATTATGAGAATAGTTTCTGACTGCTCTGAGCATGTGCAGTTCACTAATTCCTGATCATATTCTATGGTCCGGAACAAATTCTTAAAGCATCATCAGCACGAGGCATCGATCTAGCTGAAATCCAAGATGTTGGCATGCGAGGTATGCGAAATTGACTATCAGTCGCCAAAAGCAACTTTTTTTTATCGATTTCAGCAAATCGGATTTCAATAAAATGATGCGAAATGCGTCTACGTCAGGTCACGGAAAACGGGGAAATCGACGATAGCGGGGAAATCTGAGTAATTGAATGCACCTGATGATTAAATTTTATTTAATCGAATTCTTCTTAGCAATATTGATCAATAATCAATGAAAAAAAATCGTTTTAATTGAATTAGCGATGATAAATATTGATGTAAACCTAAACTCAAACAAAAACATCAATTTATTAATAAATTTTTCTATTAATTAATCAAATCCATCATCTAAAATAATCGATAACAACTTTGAATGCAAAAAAATCAAAACTTTTCCATATTTTCAAAGATAAAACAACATTTCCTTGTAGTTGGTGTGGCCATATTCAACCGGCGAAGTCGTCATCCAAAGTTACAACACACTTTTAACATTATCTCATATCTCACCATTCGCAGATGCACTGTTAAGTAAATAACAAATTTTTTTTACAATTTTTTATTTTTAATAATTTTTATATTTTTAAATTTTTTTTTACTTTTAGATTTCTACAACGACGAATTACATCAAATTTGCACACGTTTCAACACTTCGATCAACATCGATAACCTCAATAGTGTTTTGGGCGATCAATTGGCTGCTACTTTTTGTCCATCTTTTGATTCGAATAATCACGTGACTCGTTTAGGTATTTTTTTAATAAAAATAAATGAAAATTTTTTTTATATTTATTTTTTAGGTGATTTACTCGAGAATTTGACATCGCATTCGGGTTTTAAGATGTTGTCGGTCAAAAGTGTCCCACACACGGCCCCACGAGCGAGGGATTTCTCGACAGATACGTGGATCGGGCTATCGAAACTGCTGGCAAGAGAAGTCGGTCGGAAAAGTGTGTCATTGAGCGATGTTGCGATTGTGCGGGGGAATGATGCGAAAAATGCGGATTTGTCGGAGTTTGTTAGGAGTCGGCGGTATGCGGCGATTGTGACTGGTCAAGTGGCGTGTCAGGTGATTGAAAATGGTGTAATTACGAGAGGAATTATTATAAATAAGAATTTATAAAACGAAATTTTTAAAACAAAGTGAAAAAAATGAGGAAAAAGAGGAAAAAAAGGTAAAACAAAATGAAAAGTGCATAAAACGAAGTCAAATTGCATAAAGTAAAATGAAAATTCAGGGTTGTTTGATTTAAATCAAAACAATTTGAATCAAATGATTAAATCATGATTTAATCAGCACAAAAAAATCATGATTAAAATCAAATTACAAAATTCCTCAGAAATTCCTTTAAAATGTAAAAATACAACATTTGCAAACATTAATCTCTATAAATTTTATAATTATTTATTTATGATACAAGTAGGACAAAGAGTGATAAGGGGAACATCTGATACAGGATGGGTCGTTCCAATTTTTCTCTCCTCTCTCCTCATGCTTTTCATTTCTATAGTGTTTCTACAGGGCATCATTGTTAATTTAATATAATATAATATGTAATAATGTAATATATAATTAAAATTATTGTCTATTACATTATTAAATTTTTTTTTTCAAAAAAATCCAAAAAATCCAAAAAATCGTGATTTTCGATTTTTTCTAAAAAAATCTTGATTTTTGCCAACTCTGTGAAAAGTGCATAAAATGAAGTAAAATTTTATAAAATAAAATTAAAAGTGCATAAAACGACGTAAAACTGCATAAAATAAAATGAAAAGTGCATAAAATGAAGTAAAATTTCATAAATTAAAATGAAAAGTGCATAAAACAAAGTAAAATTGCATAAAATAAAATAAAAAGTGCATAAAACGAAGTAAAATTGCATAAAATAAAATGAAAGTGCATAAAATGCAGTAAAACTTCATAAAATAAAATGAAAAGTACATAAAACGAAGTCAAATTGCATAAAATAAAATGAAAAGCCTATAAAACGAAATAAAAATGCACAAAACGAAATAAAAATGCACAAAACGAAATAAAAATGCACAAAACGAAATAAAAATGCACAAAACGAAATAAAAATGCACAAAACGAAATAAAAATGCACAAAACGAAATGAAAGTTTTGATATAACAACACGAAATTTCATAAAACCTAGATAAAACGAAAAAGGTGAATTTATAATATTAATGATTTGTTTAATTATTCAATTTAGGTTTGGCGAGAAGACGCAGCAGTTTCTAAGGATCCACTAAACATCACGCTGGTAGGAAACAATGCGGGCATTGCAGGCGCTTTGGAAAGAACTATTGAACGTGCCTGGCGATTAATGTCAAATGGAGCTTATTTGCATCACATGGCCAAACACGGAATTGGCCAAGAACAACTTGCAGATGCAATAACATCTGTATCGCGTATTAGCGCAAATTACAGCTGTTTAACTTGATGTTCAAACAATTAACAATTAAACATAAAAAATTATTTTTATGTCTACATATTGTGTGCATTTTGGACATGACGTCTAAGGTGTTGTGTAGAGAGAAATAAATCCAATTTGCATCACTGATACCAGAGTATCGGCTGGTCCAAACTGAAACATCATGACTCAAGTATTTCTCATGACAATCAACCATTCAGACAAACGGAACACGTTTTTGTCTTAAAAACGTTTTTTTGTCCGAAAAACGTTTTTATCTATTTTGTGTATACAGTATAACTGATCAATATGACCAACATAATATCATTTATTCATCATTGACACATACACTTTGTATATCATTTGCATCATGAATATTACAGTTGAAAAAACAAACCGTAGAAATACAAAATTGTGTTAATGGCTATGCATACATTACATGCAAAAAAATGGCAGAAAAAATTTACTGGAAATGTGAAGATTTTCGGCATCCTTGTAGTGGACGTGTTATGACAAATACAAATGTCATTCAACCTAGCATACTTTTAGCTCTATTTAAGCAGTCATCCTCCTGATAGTGCACGTATTGGTGCCGTCAAAGTTGCAGCAGAACTTAAATGTTGTGTTCTAACAAGAATGGAGAATCCTGCACAAGTAATTTAAGCAACTTTAGCTTCTCAAAACTAAACCTCAGGTCTGTGGTTTTTAAGGTAGTCGTTTTTTTGTTTTTTTTGCATGTCTTTTTTTATTTAAACCGCTAAAAATTTTTTTTGATTAAAATTTTTATTTACTAGTGTTTATTTGGGGTTTATTTATTTATTT
>JH431875.1:0-10758 GCA_000239455.1 Strigamia maritima | reverse complement strand
AGCTTAGAAATCCTCTTAAACATGCCATGGTCACAATAAAGTAAACAATTACACTTTTGGTTTGCTTTTTCCAAAAACAAACAACCCATCCAATTAAAACATTTTAATTGTACATTTATACAAATATTTGACCACACGACTACAAATTAGTCAGCGTCGTTTGCTACACAGATAATTTATTATTTTGGCACAAAATGCACACACGTTAAATACGTGTGTCAAGTTGGCAGTGCAAGGTCAGCAAACCATATCAAACTACATATTTTCTATTAGTGCTCAATTCGTGCTATTTCGTGCCGTAAAAATTAGAATTAGTGCTGCAACAGAAAAAAAGTTATTAGCGATTGAATGTTTGCACTGCCAACTTGACGCTGCAGTGCAAGGTCAGCAAACCATATCAAACTATATATTTTCTAATAGCCCTGAATTCTTGCTATTTCGTGCCGTAAAAATTAGAATTCGTGCTGTAACAGGTAAAAAGTTATTAGCGATTGAATGTTGCATCGTCAAACATTCATTCGCCGATAACTTTTTTTCTGTTGCGGCACGAATTCCAATTTTTACGGCACGAATAAGCACGAATTCAGGGCTATCAGAATCACCTCTTACATTTGTATACTGACAATTTTCTGATTTTTTTCGAAAAATTAAAAAATTTCGATTTTTTTTTAACTTTTTGATGAAAAACCCAATTTATTTCATTTGCACGCAACTAAGTAATTGCTGCAAGTTTATCATCTTGCAAAATTTTGGCCACGTCTGTTTTACCCAAATGGCAAGTTTCATTAATGGCGCCAAATAAAACACACTCCATGGTTAAAGTACATCACAGTTGTCAGGCGGTTCCTTATTAACATACTTATACAATTGTATTCTAACATTTTTTTCGAAAAAATAAAAAATTCTATTTTTATTTTTTTAACTTTTTGATAAAAAACTCAATTTTCCGGTTACATCGCTGCGACGGTTAGACCGGCCACCAAAAGTTGATCCCCATCATATTATTTCTATAATTTTGCAACATCAAAACGAAGTACTGTGTAATAACTCAATTGCAGTTTCAAAACACCATATTTGGAGAAAAAATTGGTGATGAATTAGGCTTGACTTCAAAATCAATATACACGTTTGTTAATTCCGACAAACATGATATTCGTAGTAAACTCGGTCTATCCCAGATAACACGCGAATGTTGCTGCAATGTTCCAAATGTCACCTGAATGTTGGCATACCTTAAGGTATTTTTCCAACATTTCTGCAACGTTGCTAATGTTAAATGAATGTTGACATTTTCCAATGTCGGTATCAAGTTTGATGTCACTGCTGCAGCAGTGTTGTGCCAATGTTGGCAATAAACATTAAAACAAACATGAATTTTTGATATATGTCAATGTTACTTAAAACTTTGCTGCAATGTTGGCAACAAACATTGATCAACAATCAACTTAAGACTTTTGTCAATGTTGTCAAATGTTGCTGCAATGTTTGGAAATAACATTTGCAATGTTGCATCATTGTTGCACTTGATAAATCTGTTGACGACAATGACAATGATAATGACCTCAATCTCGATCTACACCATCAATTAAAAGTTCCAAATTGCCAGAAACTTCAAATTACAATGCTGTGGGACGATTGGCAATGCTTCTATATATAAAAAGCGATTTTTTTCTTCAATTAAAATCGCATTGCTGGACTGATATGTTTTTGATTATCTATTCGCAGTGTTGGCACCGCTACCGCTACAAGTAGCGGCGCTACCGATAGTGCCGCTACCGATAGTGCCGCTACCGCTACTGTAGCGCCGCTAGTATTGCGCTACTTTTTTTTTAAAGTAGCGAGTAGCGAAAAATCGCTACTTCTTCTATAAAGTAGCGAAAAAAGCGATATTTTTCGCTACTTTGTCGCTACTTTACTTGTGTACTGTTTAACATAATTACAATGCAGTAATACTTGAATAATACTGTCATAATACTAGCCAATGGCAGTATTCAAGTATTACTACACTGTATGTCCTTATGTTTCTTTAAAAGTATTAATAAAAAGTAAAAAAAGAATAAAAAAAGAATTATTTATCGAAAAGTAGCAGTAAGAGCGGAAAGTAGCGATAGCGATTTTGTAGCGATTATCGCTATAAAAATTTGTATCGCTACAGTAGCAGTAGCGGTAGCGCGCTACTATTTTCAGTAGCGGTGCCAACACTGTCTATTCGCCAAAATTTGATTACAATGTGCTTTAAAATTTTCTAATAACTGGATCACTAAATCTGAATCGGGAATGCATTATTTACACATTAATGCCAAATGCAATGAGTGCAGTATTAAATTGTGTATGTAATTTATGTTAATAAGGAACCACCTGACAACTGTGATATAACCATGGAGTGTGTTTTATTTGGCGTCATTAATGAAACTTGCCATTTGGGTAAAATAGACGTGGTCAAAATTTTGCAAGATGATAAACTTGCAGCGATTACTTAGTTGACGTTGCGTGCAAATGAAATAAATTGCGTTTTTTATCAAAAAGTTAAAAAAATAAAAATTGAATTTTTTCGAAAAAAATCAAAAAATTGTCAGAATACAAATATAAGAGGTGATTTTGATAGCCCTGAATTCGTGCTAATTCGTGCCGTAAAAATTGGAATTCGTGCCGCAACAGAAAAAAAGTTATCGGCGAATGAATGTTTGACGATGCAACATTCAATCGCTAATAACCTTTTACCTGTTACAGCACGAATTCTAATTTTTACGGCACGAAATAGCATGAATTGAGCACTAATAGAAAATATATAGTTTGATATGGTTTGCTGACCTTGCATTGCCAACTTGACACACGTGATTTACGTAAGTGATTTTATTTGATTGTGGGTTTTTTTGGTTTAAGCATTTTGTGATGCAGATAAAAAAAATACGTAAAACTAACCTACTCATTAAGAGTGCTGCTAAACTCTACACTTAGGTAGGGCTTTAGCAGCAACATAAGAAATATTAACTAAAACTTAGGACACAGTAGGACAACACATACAAATAACATGTACAAACACTGCACAACGCTTTTTCGTGAAAATCTCGTTTAACAAATCAGCCAAGTAATGAAAATTATACATATTAAACACATTTTTCTAATAACAAATCAAAAACATTGAATTAGCTTAGATGGTTTGTTTTTTATTCTATTTGAATTAAATTTCCGTTTTTTGATGGAAATTTATTTTCCAGTTTTGATAAAATTTCTTCAGAGGGATATTTCAATTCTGGTTTGGATGGAATTTTTTCATGGATTTGTCTATTTTATTAATATAAAGTTAATTTTGGATTAGAATTTTCATTTTTTTAGACGTGAGTTTGTTGTTTTTTTATTACTATATTTTCGTGCAATAAAATCGTGAATCATATTGGTGTAGTAAAGTAAAGTAAACTTTATTATTTAACATAAATAATTAATAAATAAATAGATAATTAATAAATAAAATAAATAATAAAACATAGTAATTATAAATAAATATGATGGGTGTAGTCGAGTAAAGCTTTGCAAACAGGGCAGCGAACTGCTTTGTGCACTCACGAGCACATCACAACAAGCTTCGCAACAACATAGATGACTACATGGCATCATTGCTTTTGTTTTCGGTGCCATTAAACAGATTAAACACATGTTCTCATTAACAATTGGTTTAATTGCATCCTGTTCATCATTATCATCATCATCAGGAAGCTCGATCACTTCATGTTTGACTAAAACTAACATTTTCTTTGTCATTACCATCATCGCGTGGAGCTTCATCATTAAAAATTGCGCGAATACTTGTTGTTTTGTTTTCTGCTTGGTCTTTTACTGTTGATGCTAAGTTAGCAGTTGCCTGTTGGCAACATAAACTGCTGCATTGTCATGTGTCAAATAATGCGGTTTACAAATATGTGATAACATAGTTGATGAGTTTCAAACTGCCCTACCATTGCACTCAGTAGTATTATTGCATCTAAGATATATTGTCTCATTAACTCGTTTGTCACGCCGATAGAGTGATCCACGCAGTATTTTGTTTAAGCAGTGTCTTGTCTAAGAAATGTTTTACACTAACAATGAACTAACTGTAAGAAAAATACTAAAATGAAACACTAAGACAAAGTGAATACTTAGATGCAACACTAAGCTGGAGGATAAAGATGACCATGCACTAAGATGAATCGTTATACGTAGTGAACACTGCTTCGAGAAGGTAATCATTTGAAAAAATATGGGACAAAATTTGTAAATCCATAAAATGTGATGCAGATTTGCCGGATTTGTTGGATCTGATGTGGATTTGAGGCAGGGAAAAAAATCTGGGGGATTCCGAGCGTTGGAAGTGGGGGTCTGGACAAAATTTTGACCGGAAATGGGGTGCATAAGCAAAAAAAAAAAAGGTCTGGATTCGGTGTGTATATCTTGATTTCAACTGACTTTTGTGGATTTACATTGGGGTTGGTGGATTTGGAGTGGATTGTGGATTTATTATACCATATTTAGTGGATTGTGGATTTATACCATGTTTAGTGGATTGTGGATTTATACCATGTTTAGTGGATTGTGAATTTATTCTAGATAAGTTTAATTTTTAATTTTATCTTCAACAGTTCTCGAGATATTGTCAAAATTCAAAAACCTGATTTTGATGGTTTTTAATTTTTTTCTCAGTAACTACTTAAGCAATCTTTAAAAAATTTTTACGAAATGGTAGGTCTTCCTTCTCTTTAAATTCCCCTGAAACAAATTTTTTATAAGCTAGATAGTTTTTAAGAAATCTTGAATTTTTGAATTTGTTTAAAGTATCTGGGATGAATAATACTTTTATATACTGTATGTGATGCAGTATTGGGCCAGTTGAACCTGGCTGCTTCTCAATAGATAGCAAATACAATTCGGGCGCCATTTGCATATTACGTCATCGCCAACAGCCAATCAAAATCTAATCTTTGTGAGACAGACATACGGGTTCAGAGACAGACAGACAGACAGCTTGCTACTACTACCGTCTTCTACTGTACCAAACATAACATCCTGTGTTGTATTTCGATTTTTTTTTAAAAACCAACTTTTAAAAAAAATCGAATACAACACCCCTTAAAATATAACACCCGGGGTGTTATATTCAACTAACTCACCCGGGTGTTATATTCTAATAATAAATAAAAAATTAAAATTAAGTATCGATTATTCCGGTCGCGATTATTCGAGGTAGTTATATGAGTATAATGTGTTGCTTATTTTTACTTTATTTACTTTTTTGACTCTATTTACTTTATTTTTTTGAAAAAATAAGGTTTGATGTCGCACACTAATATAACACCCGAGTGTTATAATCAAAATACAACACTTCCCGGGTGTTGTATATTCGATTAACTCCCCTGGTGTTATGTTCGGTGGAAGCCGGTAGTCACACACTAGTGAAAGAAATGTGACAATAATAAAAACAATAATTTAAAAAATAATAATAAACAATACTGTAGTAGATGGCACAAGCAAAAGGTCTGTTTATCTTGGAACATAATCGAGCGTGGATCTTGAATTGGATTACCAAATATGTAAAATTAATATTAGAATGTAATTCTTTATCATGTTGGTTTCCACTTTGTTTTAGTCGGTGTGAACGTGAACAGAGTTTGAACAGCAAGACGAATCAAGTCATCCATAATGAAGTTGTTTTTCGTAGGAATTTTCGTCTTGGTCATTGTAAATTCCGGTAAAATACAAATTACATCAATGTTATTATTGTTTAATTGAATTGTACTCACTTTTGTCTAACAGCATTTACACTCAAGTGCTACAAATGCGAAAAGAAATATTGTAAGAAGAATAAAGTTACGTGTACGGCGACGGAGAACTCTTGTATCAATTTCGCAGGGCAAAATAGTGATTATTAGATATTATTTTTTACTGTTGTTTTTTTTTTCTTTCTTAAAATCGGTTTTGTTTTATAATGTCAGCTTTCAAAAAGATGTGTGGCATTAAACCTCCTACGCAAGCGGACACATGCACAGATCAGTCAATGTTTGGGGAGCAAGGAATATTGTGTTTTTGCAAAAATAAAGATTTATGCAACAGTGCACAAACCAGAATAATGAACAGAATAGTAATGTTTTCTGCCATAATCGTAGCTGTTTGGTGTAAAAGTTTACTTGAAGAAGTACTATATAAACTATAACTGTATTATTCAATTGATATTGTTAATGTTAATATATTTCTATAAAATCTATATTTTTAATGTATTTGTGTTGGTGTTCTAACTTCTAATTGCTTTTTCCAAAGCTGAAGTTGGAGGTGGTAATTGATTTGATTTTATGTTGTATAATTTTTTTTTTAAATTCTGTTTTGTTTAAATTCTGCAGCAATTTTAAAGATATGTTCTAAGGCTCCATCGAGAGGATTCAAATGGTAGTAGGACATTTAATCTGGTACCAATTAACCAGGTTACAGTTAGACAAATAAACGTGTGTCAAACTAATGGGCGGACAAATAAAAGGATGAAAATTAACCGGGCTCTAGTTGAGCCGAGTCCAAACGTATGCATGCCATTGTTAACAAACGAAAACGCTTGTAAAATATTTTTAAAAATTATTTGCATTTGAGTTTTTGTATTGATGCGCACATTTTTTGGCTACAAAACATTGATTTTTTGACTCAGCTCGTTTAGAGGATTAAAATAAGATATTACAATATATACTTTCAGTACAATACAAAAAAGTTCACTTTTCAGTTTTGTGCACGAATGACAGTTTAGATAAATGGCATTTTGCAGGGATGTCATGAATGAAAGAGCTATGAGAACAAAAGTGATGCACCCTGTTATGCAGCGAAGCAAAGCAGGATAAAATGACAATGCTCAGGATAAAAAGGTAACAATAATGCTGGAACAATGTGAATGAATCGGTAAAGTCTCAACAGACATGAGAATGTAAACAAAAGTACACAAAGCTTAAAAAGAAGAAAAACAGTAGACAAAAAGCTATTTATCCTTGGTTTTAATAAGTCTTGATCTGGATTACCAAACATGTAAAATTAATATTGGCATAATTCTTTTTGTTATGTTGGCTTCCAATTTTTTTTAGAACAAAGTTTGATCAGCAAGACGACTCAAGCTCAATTCATCCATGATGAAGTTGTTTTTCTTAGGATTTTTCTTCTTGGTCATTGTAAATTCCGGTAAAATACAAATTATTACACCAATGTTATTATTGTTTAATTGAATTGTACTCACTTTTGTCTAACAGCATTTACACTCAAGTGCTACAAATGCGAAGATAAGCATTGTAAGAGGAATGCTATTACGTGTGGGCCGTTTGAGACGGCTTGTTACAATTTTGCAGGGAAAGATAGTACTTAATATTATTTCTTAAGCTGGGTTTTCACTTGCGATTTTTCCGCTTCATCGCGCGAATTTCGCACGGAAAACTAACGTCAAAATTGCACTATTTTTAAAATTGAAAATTTTTCTAGGTTTTTCTGTGTTTTTGCTGCATGTGGGAACCTAGAAAAATTGTCAATTTTAAAAATAGCGCAATTTTGAGGCTAAATAAGTTTTTAAAAAAACCTCAAAACGCAATAAAATCACGCAATTTTATCGCAAGTGAGATTCCAGCATCACTGTGTATTTTTTATCTTCAAATTTTTTTTATTTTACATATCATCAGTGTATATAAAGGGGTGTGTCGCGGATGTTCCGAAGTTATCGGGCAAATGCCAGAATACGGCAATCAACGGGGTACTAGGAAAACAGTGTTTATGCAATGATAAAGATTTATGCAACAGTGCACAAATCAGAATAATAAAAAGAATAGGGATGTTTTTTGCCATAGTCGTAGCTGGTTTTGTGTCTCGTGTTATACTACTTAATTGTTAATATATATTTTTATTAAATTTTAGTTACCGGTTCGGTAAAATAAAAAAATAAAAAAATTCAGAAAAACTGTACAGTAGTGAAATAAAAACGATTCAATTTTCCTACAAATATACACATTACATAAAACTGTAGACAGATATATAGAATTAAGTTTATAGAATTAAGTTTATAGACGCAAGCGGCAACTTAGGCCATACACGACTTAGAAAATGCAGGTTTTTTCGAAAAAGAAAGTGCTGCAGTGGAGTACCCAGGGGAGGCCACAAGGAAGTTGGGCTTGGAAGTTTTCTCTCTTTACAAAACTGTACAGTCATGTTCAAAAAATTTGTTTCTGCTAATGTAGTTGAAATTTTATTTTATATTTTATGCGTCAGCTAAAAATACCTGCTTTGTATACATGTAAGTAGTGACGCGCAGAATAATAAATTGTAACGAAATTGAATTATTGAAGCTGAAAATAAGAAAACATAATTTTTACCAGTATATAAAGAAACTGATCTGCTTGTGACATTTACCACTCCACATTATCACTGAAAAGCAAAAAAAAAAAAAGTTAAGAAAAAAGAATAAACACACACTAGATGGCACAAACAAAAAAACTCTAATATTGGCATTACTTCTCTCTGTTATGTTGGCTTCCAATTTTAGTCCGTGACTCGGTGTATCTTGAATTGAAGTTGTGATTTAAAGTTAGAATAACAAACTATTCATGATGAATCTGTTCTTCATAGGCCTACTTTTCTTTATGGCCATTGTAAATTCCGGTAAAATACAAATTATGTATTGTTTAATTAAATTTGTACCTATTTTTGCCTTTTATATATATATACATATATATATATATATATAAATATATGCATACAGGGCTTACACTGAAGTGCTATCAATGCCATGCCAAAGCAACGGAAAATTGTGAAGAAGGGTCTGATGATTGTTCTCTTGGGATGAGTGCTTGTTCCAGATTCGAATCAGAAGGCTGTATAATTAATATTATTTTTTTTACTGTTTTGTTTTTTTTTTTTTTTTAAATTTGTTTTTGTTTTGTAATGTCAGCTATTACAAAGAGATGTTCTTCGGATTCCGGAAAGGAGGCATGTTCAGATAGGATAATAGCTGGCGCGAAAGGACACTATTGTACATGCAAGACAGATTTATGCAATAGTACACGCAGCAGAATGAACAACATGGTGATTTTCATAATTTTTGCTACTTTAATGCATAAGTTTATTTGAAAAAATGAACTAATTCATAAAACAAATATTTTTGATGTAATTAAACATTGCATCACATTAAACTTAAACTTGTTGTTTATTTATTATTTATGTTGAATTTTTTATTTTTATTTAAATAACTATTCAACCAATAGTATAATAAAATCAGCAGGAAAAGGAGTATTTAGTATTAGTAGTATTTGTGACCCCGGAGAAGAGGAGAAATCAGTGTACAATTCCAGCTATAATTGCAAATACTGCCGGGGAAATATATTGTTTGGAATTAAAGCGCAAAAAATTTTTTTATAGTATTCAACTCTTTAATACTTCCTTCCTCAGAATTAAAAAAATACTTTTATAATTTTTCAATAAAATTCTTTAAATTACAGTGAACATCTATAGCAATTTTATCTAGTCATATAGAAAAAAATGAGTGTTGTTGATACTGTCGTTATTATTGACGGATGTAATTGATTTAGCAGGATTGAATTCACGCGTGGCCAAAGGGTTGACAGTATTTTTACATGTGTTTATTGATACGAATATTTCCCTATAGGGAGATTACAAATAACTGTATGCACCTGTTGGGTGGCACTAAAATACGAATGTTAACACACCCCCTCAAACATCAGGTGGGGAATAAAAATAACACAAAATACAGTTAGTCTAATTTCGACAGTCCCATCTCACTAATGAACTTGATGTGCTTAACTGAAAATAATCCTTTAGTTAGCGCATCGGCTGGCATTTCCGCGGTGGGCATGTATTCTATGCTTACGACTCCATTTTCTTGAGCCTCACAAAGTGATAACGGACATCAATGTGTTTTGTCCGCGAGTGATGGATTGGGTTTGCTGCGATCCTGGCTGCGCTCTGGTTGTCGTTAAATATCGATATTGGAGTCGGCTTGTCAGTTTTCCCTTCAATTTCCTCCAGAAGGCCACGTAAACAGATGGCTTCTTTTGCACAGTCAGATAGTGACATGTACTCCGCTTCCGTGCTCGATAACGCGACGGTTTTCTGCTTACGTGCGGTCCAACTTATGGCACAGTCCGAGAGTTTGAAGAAATAGCCAGTGTGTGAGTGTCTGTCGTTCACATCACTAGCCCAGTCCGCGTCCGCAAAACCCGCGAGTTTTTCCTCGCTTTTCTTGAATGTCAGTCCCAATTTCGACGTTCCTTTTAAGTATCTGAGTACCCTCTTGCCGGCTGCAATGTGCTGTGCGTCGTAGTTCGAGTTGAACTGGCTCAACGCACTAACGGCATAGGCGATGTCCGGTCGTGTGGATACTGCTAAGTACATTAATGAGCCGACGAGATTCTGGTATGGAAAGTTTTGAATTTCTTTCTTCCTCTCCTTTGGTTCCGTCGTTGATCGGGTTAGCTTGCTGTTTGCATCGAGTGGGGTGGCTATTGGTTTGCAATCTTCCATGCCAAACCTCTTCAATACGTCGAGTGTATATTTTCCTTGGCTCATTGTAACGGTGTTCGTCTTTAAGTCTTGGTTGAACTCGATGCCTAAACAGTATTTTATAGCACGTAAGTCCTTCATCTCGAATTCCTTTCCAAGTGCTGACTTTAGTTCGCTCATTGATTTTTTTTGTTTGTGGCGATTATTAGGTCGTCGACATAAATGCCGACTATGGTGATTTCCTTCTTGGTCCTTTTG